>JAJEJH010001880.1:0-15575 GCA_026122585.1 Anacardium occidentale
ATGCCCCCTCGTATTCACCCTATACTCTTACCCGTATATTGAGTTCTAAATACTGCTGAATTCGGATCCCCTGATCCTCTCTGAAACTACATGTCATGTCATGATATGCACATGCAGTTTATTATCTAAATACATGCTCATCAAATGCTTAACTGAAGCCACTTAGCCTTTATTCTGAATTCGTATGCTTAATTTCCCATTAAATAACATTTTTCTGAAAATCTACTGATGCACGGGCGTGCAGGAAACATGCACGGGCGTGCACCCTGACGCACGGGACCGTGCGCTGGTCGTACGCCTGGTCGTGCAAGCTACTGGAATTCACTATTCATCTTCACTAAAAATGCCTACGCACGGGCGTGCGTATGCGGACACACGGGCGTGCACATGCATTTTCTGGCCGTGCACAGGTCGTGCACACGGGCATGCATCTGGAGAAACACAGGCTCACGGCCGTGCCATACTGGCGCACAGTCGTGCGTCTGGTTCTTCAACAAAGCACCGCCCGGAAAATTCACGAAACGACCAACCAAAACACATTCAGTCACAATAACACTTCAAACACATGTTCTCAACATCCCAATTAACACAATTCAAGCCTCAACTTGCACATGCATCAACCATCAAACGATTTACCATGGGAACATATTCTTTCTCTCTCCAAAGCCATACATACACACATGCACAATCCAAGGATGGAAAATCCATCAACCAAATCAACATACAGCATCAAATAAGCATTCTCCACATAAATCAACATGCAAAGGACTCATCCATGGCATCAAACATCACAAAGCAAGCCGGGAAAATGCGAGAAGAAGTGAAGAACACTTACCTCTCTCCATGCTTTGAAACCAAGCTTCAAACACTAATCTCTTTGCTCTCTAACCGGATTAGGAGGTATTGGCAGCTGGATCTCCTCTCTAGGAACCGGAGGAACTGAAAAGGGAAGAGAGAATATGGCTAAAATGCAAATGGGTGAGAAAAGAATCAAATAACTCTCGGCTCCACTTAAATACTATGCCACGCACGGGCGTGCACCAGGGAAAATAAGCATCACTTATTTCCCGCTTGCTCGCCTAATCGAATCCTTCCGAAAGGATTCCAACGGAAGTCGCATGGCTCCGAAAACTTACCAACTCACCCCTGAACTTTACCAAACTCCCAATCTCTCTCTGAATTCGATTTCTAACCCCTAAACTCTAACCGAAAAGGCTTTCGGATCTAGGATGCTACATTTCCTCCCCCCTTATAAAAATTTTGACCCCGAAATTTACCTGAATAACTCTGGGAACCTATCCCTGATCTCAGACTCTACCTCCCAAGTGGCTTCCTCCACTCTCTGACTGCGCCATAAGACCTTCACTAGAGGAATCTGCTTGTTCCGAAGAACCTTGACCTTGTAGTCCAGAATCTGCACTGGCAGTTCTTGATAACTCAAATCATCAGCCAACTCAACCTCTGAAAACTGAAGCACATGAGAAGGATCCCCCACATACTTCCTCAACTGAGACACATGGAAGACATCATGAATCCTGTCCATGCTAGCTGGTAAAGCCAATCTGTAGGCAACTGTCCCCACTCTCTCAAGTATCTCATAGGGACCGATGAATCTAGGGGCCAACTTCCCCTTTCTGTCAAATCTGAGAACGTGCATGTACGGAGCAACCCTCAGAAAAACCCTGTCGCCTACTGAAAACTCAATCTCTCTGCGTCTCAAGTCTGCATAGCTCTTCTGTCGATCCTGGGCCTGTCTCATCCTCTGTCTGATAATCCTGATCTAATCAATCATGCCCTGGACCCACAACTGTCTCCAGAGAATCTCTCTCTCCAATCTCATCCCAATGAAGAGGAGATCTACACTTTCGACCGTACAACGCCTCAAATGGAGTCATCTGAATCGTCACCTGATAACTGTTATTATACGCGAACTCCATGAGGGGAATCAACTCTGCCCAATCGGTCTGGAAGTCCATACAACAAGCTCTGAGCATATCCTCCAGAATCTTATTAACTCTCTCTGTCTGCCCATCTGACTGAGGATGATATGCTGAACTAAACTGTAATCTGGTCCCCAAGGCTCTCTGCAACGACCTCCAGAAAGCTGACAGGAATCTGAAGTCTCTATCTGACGCTATAATCCTGGGAACACCATGGAGTCTGACCACCTCTCTGATGTACAGTCTCCCCAACTGATCAGTAGACATACCCTGTCTGATAAGCAGAAAATGAGCTGACTTACTCAGCCTGTCCACAATCACCCAAATGCCATCAAATCCTCTCTGAACTCTAGGAAGACCAGAAATAAAATCCATAGAAATATCTTCCCATTTCCACTCAGGAATACTCAAAGGATGAAGTAAACCTGATGGTCTCTGATGCTCTGCCTTAACCTGCTGACATACCAGACATCTGGAAACAAAGTCTGCTATGTCATTCTTCATGCCTGACCACCAGAAACTCTTCTTGAGATCCTGATACATCTTTGTACTGCCTGGGTGTGCTGAATACACCGTACTGTGCACCTCTGACAAAATCTTCTGCCTCAACTCTGAACTCTGTGGCACACATACTCTACCTCTGAATCTCAAGATCTCATCTCTGAACTCAAAGTCTGGCACTGCTCTCTCTGACATCCTCTGAAGCATACTCTGAGTCCACTCATCTGACATCTGACACTCTCTGATCTCATCTTACAGAGAAGATCTGATCTGTAATCTGGAGAATCCCGCAGTCACTATCTCAATCTGCTCTCGGGCTATCTCATACTGCAGCTCTGACTGGACTGAAAGACTGGATAAGGCTACTCGCCTACTCAAAGCATCTGCCACTACATTGGCTCTCCCTGGATGATACCTGATGTCAACATCATAGTCCTTCACCAACTCTAACCATCTCCTTTGTCTCATATTGAGCTCTCTCTGGGTGAAGAAATATTTCAGACTCTTATGGTCTGAATAAATGTTGCACTTAACTCCATATAAGTAATGTCTCCAAATCTTCAAAGCAAACACAACTGCTGCCAACTCTAGATCATGAGTGGGATATCTCATCTCGTGATCTTTCAACTGTCTGGAGGCATAAGCAATAACTCTACCACTCTGCATCAACACTGCCCCGATCCCCTGATGGGACGCATCTGTGTAAATATCAAACTCTACTCCCTCCTGAGGTAGTGCCAAAACTGGAGCACTAGTCAATCTCTGCTTGAGCTCCTGGAATCGTGCCTCACAATCATCTGACCAAACGAATGGAACCTCTTTCCTAGTCAAGGCAGTGAGAGGCCTTGCTAGGTTAGAGAATCCCTCAATGAATCTCCTGTAATAACCTGCCAACCCAAGGAAGCTTCTGATTTCCTTTACTGTCTTCGGCCTCGGCCAACTCAAAATTACCTCTACCTTACTGGGATCCACTGAAATACCATCTGCTGAAACCACGTGACCCAGAAAAGCAACTCTATCAAGCCAGAACTCACACTTGGAAAACTTGGCAAACAACTGTCTGTCTCTCAATCTCTGAAGCACATATCTGAGATGTTCCTCATGCTCTGCCACACTTCTGGAATACACCAGAATGTCATCAATGAAGACTACCACGAACCGGTCTAAGCAATCATGAAACACCCGGTTCATCAGATCCATAAAGATCGCTGGGGCATTAGTCAACCCAAATGGCATGACCATGAACTCATAATGCCCATATCTGGTCCTGAAAGCTGTCTTGGGAATATCCCTGTCTGCCACTCTGACCTGATAGTACCCAGATCTCAAATCAATCTTCGAAAATACCGCTGCACCTCTCAGCTGATCGAACAAGTCATCAATCCTGGGCAGGGGATACTTGTTCTTCACTGTCACTCTGTTCAGCTCCCTGTAGTCTATACACATCCTCATCGACCCATCTTTCTTCTTAACAAACAAAATCGGAGCTCCCCAAGATGAACAACTAGGCCTGATAAACCTCTTATCTGTCAACTCCTGAAGCTGCTTCTTCAACTCCTGAAGCTCGACTGGAGCCATCCGGTACGGAGCTTTAGAGATTGGAGCTGTACCTAGAAGAAGCTCAACACTAAACTCTAACTCTCTGTCTGGAGGTAACCCTGGCAACTCCTCTGGAAACACATCTGGAAACTCCCTGACGACTGGCACTTCCTCGATACTCGGACCCACTGAACTGCTACACACAACATTGGCCAAGTATCCAACACAACCCTGTCTCAACAATCTACTCGCCTGAATACTAGAGATCATCAGACTGTCAACTCTGCCCTCACCAAACACAAACTGATCAGGGCCTATATGGAATCTCACCTTCTTCCTTCCACAATCTATCTCTGCACCATATCTACCCAAAAAATCCATCCCCAAAATCATATCAAAGTCTGCTAACTCCAGCAGAATCAAATCAATCACCATAGATCTACCCATAATCTCTACCTCCTGATCTAGGAGGACTCTGTCACTCAACACAAATCCCTCATCTGGCATCTCCACATGGATACTCCTACTGGCCACACTAGGGTCAACCCCTAATCTCTCAACCACACTCCAAGACACAAAGCTGTGTGTGGCTCCACAATCAACAAGAACAAACAATGGAGTATCAAAATAAAGTAACTGACCGGTAACTGCATGGGGAATGGCCTCTGCCTGCTCCTGGCGGACTGCATAAACTCTGGCTCTGCCTCCGCCAACTCCTGAAGGTCCGGCACCTCCCTCAGGTGCTCTACCACCAGCTCTGGGATAGTCTGCTCTACCTCTCTCGGCTCTATCTCCACCTCTGGGTGGACCACCTCGGCCTCTGAACTGACCAGCTCCACCTCGGCTCGGCTCACCACCAGCTCCAAGTCTGGATGGACATGCTGCCATCATGTGCCCCGGCTGATGGCACCAATAACATACTATCTGACCTGCCATACACTCCCCTAGATGACGTCTGCCACATCTGGTACACTGTGGTGGCTGGGGTGTAACTCTCTGCCTCTGACTCTGGAAACCGCGGGCAGACCTCTTGGCTGACATTGGCCTCTTGCCCCTATCTCTGTCATCTGACCTCTGAACTCTCTCAGATGTACCGCTCAAAGCACTCATCTTCTGTAAACCGTCCTCAGATCTGAGTGCTCTCCCCAATGCATCACTGAATCTCTGGGGAGGCTCTGGTCCTGTCATCACATCCTTGTAAATCGCAGGATGCAACCCATGGATAAATTTCTGAACTCGGCCTAACTCTTTCCCTGTCAAACTCGGGACGAATCTCGCTAAAGCATTGAATCTGGTAGCATACTCCTTCACTGAGCTCGACCCCTGAGCCAAATCAATAAACTCCTGGGCCTTAGCATACAACACCTCCATACTCCTGTACTCTGCATCAAAAAGCTGTCTGAATCTCGCCCATGTCATCTGCTCCTCGCTGATGGAAGTCTTGGCTAGACTCCACCAGACCTTGGCATCACCCTTAAGATGGAATACTGCATATCTAACTTTCTCTCTCTCTGATAACGTGTAGAGGCCCATAACACTCTCTACTGACTCTATCCAGTCCTCGGCCACTGCTGGATCCCTAGACCCACTGAATTTCACTGGCTGATACGGCCCTGGCAGATGGTAGATCGGAAGAAGTCTACCTGAAGAAGTAGTACCCACTGTATCTGTACTCATACTCTGACTGGAATCTGTATAACCAGCTGGATACTGATGCCTCTCTTTAACTGACTGAGGCTGCGACTGATACTGATACTGTCGCTGATACTGTGGCTGAAACTGATGCTGTGACTGGGAATGTCTTCTCCTCGGAATCTGATGACTCTCAAACTGAGGAGGAGTAACCCTATCTGGCTCCTGAACAACACCCACTCCAGCCTGCTGGAGGCTCTCTCTGACAACATCCCCAATCATATCTCTCAACTGATCAGGTCTCATCGACACATGGGAGGTAGTCTGAGGTCGCCGCCTATCACTAACACTCATGGGACGGGCGGGTGAACTACTATCTGTCTCGTCTAGATATCTAGGGACATATGCTTCACTATCTATAGCATCATCAGCAAACACGGGGTTAGAATCACATAACACAATCAATCTGGAAAATAAATACCTGACTGTGCTGTGAGGAGGGTCTGGACGACGGCTGAGAAGGAGAGAAAAAGACACCACACACTTACAACTTTGCTCTGATACCACAAATGTAGGACCCGCCGCCACGAGTACCCCCTGCTGCTGAGAACTGAATGGATCTTTTATTAATAATTTGAAAATACGGGTACCCGCGACGGGAATCCTACGAAAATTAAAATAAACATCTTGAAACTATACAATTCTGCACATGCGGAAGCGAAACTGAATATACATCTGAAATATATACATATCGTTCTGTACAATGGGCCCACTGGCCTATAACATATACATACATAATGTTCAGATACACCTGAATACATCATCATATACAAAATGACCACACAGGTCCAAAACTGATACAAAACTGAGATCGAGGTGTGTGTGCGTGCCCTCTCCGTCAGCCTCGATCCAACCGCTCCTCAGCCACAGCACGAACACCTGAAAAACTAGAAGAAGGAGGGGGATGAGTGATAAAGATCACCCAGTAAGCGCTCCTTACTTCCCTCAATACCCAAGCAAGCACAAACAATCATATAATTCAAACATACCTGGGCCTCGGCCCTAATCATACATCTATGCGCTTGCTGGAATCTGAAACTGTTATCTGGATTTCATTCATTCATTATTATCATATGGATGCATGTCATGATGTGTATGTCATGTCATGCTAACTGAAAACTGGATGCATGCATCTGAATACCTCTCTGTACCCTCGGGTACCTGCTGTGCTGATCAGACTGGGTAATACAGGGATTCGGCATCCTGGCCATGTGGGTTAAACAGTCTAGCTACTGGCTAGAAAGCTGAATCTGAATACTGTACTGCTTCGATCTGACTGGTGTCAGAGAGCTGAAACTGAAATACTGCTGAATCATCTGACTGGTGTTAGGAACTGAATCTGAAATGCTGCTGAGCGTTCTGACTGGTGTCAGAAGGCTGAATCCCACAGATGCCCCCTCGTATTCACCCTATACTCTTACCCGTATATCGAGTTCTAAATACTGCTGAATTCGGATCCCCTGATCCTCTCTGAAACTACATGTCATGTCATGATATGCACATGCAGTTTATTATCTAAATACATGCTCATCAAATGCTTAACTGAAGCCACTTAGCCTTTATTCTGAATTCGTATGCTTAATTTCCCATTAAATAACATTTTTCTGAAAATCTACTGATGCACGGGGGTGCAGGAAACGTGCACGGGCGTGCACCCTGACGCACAGGACCGTGCACTGGTCGTACGTCTGGTCGTGCAAGCTATTGAAATTCACTATTCATCTTCACTAAAAATGCCTACGCACGGGCGTGCGTATGCGGACACACGGGCGTGCACATGCATTTTCTGGCCGTGCACAGGTCGTGCACACGGGCGTGCATCTGGAGAAACACAGACTCACGGCCGTGCCATACTGGCGCACGGTCGTGCGTCTGGTTCTTCAACAAAGCACCGCCCGGAAAAATCACGAAACGGCCAACCAAAACACATTCAGTCACAATAACACTTCAAACACATGTTCTCAACATCCCAATTAACACAATTCAAGCCTCAACTTGCACATGCATCAACCATCAAACGATTTACCATGGGAACATATTCTTTCTCTCTCCAAAGCCATACATACACACATGCACAATCCAAGGATGGAAAATCCATCAACCACATCATATGCAGCATCAAATAAGCATTCTCCACATAAATCAACATGCAAAGGACTCATCCATGGCATCAAACATCACAAAGCAAGCCGGGAAAATGCGAGAAGAAGTGAAGAACACTTACCTCTCTCCATGCTTTGAAACCAAGCTTCAAACACTAATCTCTTTGCTCTCTAACCGGATTAGGAGGTATTGGCAGCTGGATCTCCTCTCTAGGAACCGGAGGAACTGAAAAGGGAAGAGAGAATATGGCTAAAATGCAAACGGGTGAGAAAAGAATCAAATAACTCTCGGCTCCACTTAAATACTATGCCACGCACGGGCGTGCACCAATGATGCACGGTCGTGCACCAGGGAAAATAAGCATCACTTATTTCCCGCTCGCTCGCCTAATCGAATCCTTCCGAAAGGATTCCAACGGAAGCCGCATGGCTCCGAAAACTTACCAACTCACCCTTGAACTTTACCAAACTCCCAATCTCTCTCTGAATTCGATTTCTAACCCCTAAACTCTAACCGAAAAGGCTTCCGGATCTAGGATGCTACAGGCCCAATCTGTATCTGTAAAAGCTTGAAGATGCATGTGAGGTTCTGCAGTATAAAGTAATCCAAGTTCAGCTGTTCCTTGGAGATATCTCAGAATTCGTTTGACACCTTTCCAGTGAATATCTAAAGGACATTGCATGAACTGACTTAGCTTATTAACAGAGAAAGCTATGTCAGGACGTGTTACTGTAGAATACTGCAAGCAGCCTATGATACTTCGATATATTGTGGGGTTCTCCATTAGTTCACCTTTTTCACTGTTGATCTTTTGACTGATGACCATGGGAGTTGGACATGGTTTGCACTGAGTCATTTGTGCTTTGGCCAGGATATCTCGGATGTATTTGGTTTGTGATAGATGCAGAGAATTCTTTGATCTTTGAATTTCAATTCCTAAAAAATATGTTAACTGGCCAAGATCCTTTAAAGCAAATCTATTTTTCAGATTCTTCACTGCCTCTTCAATAAGAATTTTCGAGCTGCCAGTGATCACTATATCATCAACATAGACTAGGATGATTACTATGCCTTCACTTTTATGCATAAAAAATAAAGACGTATCTGATTTTGCATTGGTGAATCCCCATTCAGCAAGAGCATCCTTCAACTTTTGGAACCAAGCCCTGGGGGCTTGTTTTAAGCCATATAGTGCTTTGTGTAGCTTACACACGTGATTAGGATGAGCTTTGTCTTTAAACCCTTCAGGTTGTTCTAAGAAGACATCTTCAATAAGATCCCCATTTAAGAATGCATTGTTGATGTCGATCTGCCTGAGTTCCCAGCCAAGTGTTACTGCCATGCTAAGGATTAATCTGATGGTATTGAATTTGACAACCGGGCTAAATGTTTCGAAGTAATTGATGCCTGCAGTTTGAAGGAAACCTTTGGCAACAAGTCTTGCCTTGTGACGTGAGATGGTACCATCAGTATTGAATTTATTTTTAAAAATCCACTTGCAACTTACAGGTTTTTGTTCTTATTTGCTGTATTCTGAACAGCTTCTTGGTAGGCAAAGAGAGTGGTAATGGTTTTAGACCTGGTTGATTTGGAATCCAGAAAATGAGCATCATCCAGTTTGTAAAGGCCTCCATCAGCTATTCCTTTGAGCAGAATTCTCCCCCTCTTGTCCTTCACAATGCACACATTATCATAGAACAAAACACAAACATCACAATCATTGATTAGTTTTGAGACACTCAATAAATTTTTTGTAATATTTGGCACTACTAACACATCTTTTAATTCAATGGAGTTTAGAATAATTTTACCAAAATGGGTGATGTTGAGAGCTTGACCATTGCCTACAGTGACTCGTTCCCCACCTTGATAATCTGACTTGATGCTCAAGTTGTTCAAATCACTTGTTATGTGATTGGTTGCCCCACTATCAAGGTACCAATTTGGATCAGTACCATTTTCTGAGAAAGGGTAGTTAGAACCCATGCTTGCTGGTTTGGAGTTAACAGAGTAGGCTTGACTATTTTTTTGAGATTGAACAACTTGAGGGTTGAAATTTTTGTCAAATCTGTGCCAGCATACTTCTACTGAATGGCCATATTTATGGCATAACTGACATGTGGGCTTGTTATTCGAACCACTTCTTCCTCCAGTATTTCTTGTTTTGCCACGTCCCCTGCCTCTGAAATTTTGATTTGTTTGAGACAAAGAGCCTTTGGGTGTGAAGTTCTGAGAAAATGTGACCTGAGCTGTAGGGTTATTCTGTAGTTCTAACATGGTGTTGGAATGCATGCGCTCAAGTCTAGCTTCATGATTAAGGAGAAGCGTGAAGGTTTCTTGCAAGGTGGGAAGCTTCTTCAAAGCTGTTGCTATAGAAACAACTGTTTCAAAGTCTACGCCCAGACCTCCCAAGATTTGTAGAACTAGTTCTTCTTCTTCAACATGATATCCTGCCAAGCTTAATTCATCAGCAATGTCTCTCATCTTGTCAAAGTATTCTGCAACACTCTGTTGACCCTTCCTTGTGTTTTGCAGTTGAATCTTAAGTTGGAGAGCTCGTGACTGAGATTGAGATTCATAAAGTAGCTTGAGTGCTGTCCATAAATCAAATGAGGTGCTACTATTTGAGACCTTTCTCAATATATTTTCTGATATTGTGGACAGAAGCCATCCTAGTAAGGTTTGGTCTTGCTTTTTCCAGATAAGATAATCTGGATTAGGAATGGTTATAATTTCAATGGAGTTGGGGCTTGGTGTCATGAATTGAGGAGGCACAGGTTTAGATCCATCTATGAAACCTTCAAGATCATTTGCTCTTATTGGAGGGATGACTTGAGCTTTCCATATTTTATAATTGTTGAGCTCAAGCTTAGTAGGTATGGTGAAATTAAAGGATGATGTGTTGAAGAAATTTTGTGTGTTTTGGGATAATGAGTTGTTTGAATTAGAGGTTGCCATCAACCAGGCTCTGATACCATGTGAGAAAAATGGCAACAAAGAATAAGAATGAATTGGAGGAAAAGCTCAACTCTATTCATGCATACGGCAACCATTTTATACAAGTTACAGAATATTCTAGAGGTGCTGAGGTGTTGTAACACCTGGATAACAAACTTTTTCTAGAATACATTTATGTTACATTATGTGCTGGCATAATCCTGATTGTTCATCAGTAACCTCCTAAAGCTATGCTGGCTCATGGATTGGCTGCCACCTGTAGAGATAGTTGGTCCATTTCAATTGGTTTTCTTCACAGGCACAAGCTAGTTTAGGAGGTACAACAATTTGTGATGACGGGAAGTGCTTGTCTGTCCACACCTTGCCTCAGCAGTTACCATTCCGTTGCATTGCGTGTTAGCCAGGGCGGCGTTGGTGGAGTCAGGAACACGCAACATTGCGTCAGGAAAACTTGCAACATGCATATATCAGGAAAACTTACAGTTGGATGATATAAGAACTGATCAGTTGAAGGGTCCAGGGATAAGAAGAGGAAAAGTAGAGTTACAAATTGGAAAATAAGCTTATGACACTAGGAAATATCCCTGCATGTGAACCCCAACGTGCATCTGCTATCCCTATGTGTGAACAAAGAGTTACAAATTGGAATAAGAGTTACAAATTGGAAAATAAGCGTATGACACTAGGAAATATCCCTGCATGTGAACCCCAACGTGCATCTGCTCTCTCCCTATGTGTGAACAAAGAGTCACAAATTGGAATCTTTACTTTGAACTACCAAAGAAAACGGGGGCATTAGCAATGACCATTGTTGTGTCATTCAGCGACATATTGGCTGCAATTAATGTGATATTTTGGTGATGAGTAGATTGCCATTAATGTCTATTGAACCATGATGTCTGGCTGGGGATGTATATGTTTACATTTCTTGATTTCAATTCTTTTCTTTATCATTTGGATCATTGCTTTTGGGAAAGACTATTTAGTTGAGGGCTTACCCTGACGACAAGGCCCAGCTCTGAATATAATTGACGAGACCAGAGCATACGTAAAACTAGGTATGTTCAGAAGCTTGCTGATGAGGTAATTGGTTTAAGAGACATCCACCTTAAGCACGTTGAAACCCAGAAATGCTTCAGCCACACTATAAGCAACAGCTTGCCAAGGTTAAGGTTATATTGTCAGTGGAACGAAACGAAATGCTTATTATTGAAATCAGAAAGAAACAAGAGTACCTAAAACCAACCCAACATAATGAACAAGCAAGCAGGCCATTACAAGACAAAACCATAAATGATATCATCGCGAGACACTCAGAATTCACCACCATGAAGAACCCTTTATCCTGAATCTCCGCTATTCTCAATTGTATCCGAGTTCTCCACCTCCAAAGTTATCGTCAGGAATAAGATATGAAAATTTGCATAACTCCGTGAAGTCTGAGAACCAGATGGAGGGTGGACTCCTTTTGGATGTTGTAATCAGCCAAGGTGCGGCTGTCTTCAAGTTGTTTCCCGGCGAAGATCAAACGTTGCTGATCCAGAGAAATTCCTTCCTTGTCTTGGATCTTCGCCTTAACGTTGTATGTGGTGTCGGAGCTCTCCACCTCAAGAGTGACGGTCTGGCCCGTCAGAGTTTTCACAAAAATCTGCATCCTCAAGAGGTTTGTTTGTGTTTGTTTAGAAGAAAAGTAATTGACTAGGAAGGATGAAAAGTGAAGAGAAGAGGCAGGGGTTATATAGAAACAGGACAGGAGGGAAGCCAACTGGTTTTGGCATCGGCATCGGAATGGGAATCGTAATTGGAAATAGAATATTATCAGCCTGCCTTGTTCATTACGCCTGGTTGAACCTTGTCCGTTCCTCCGGTTTGTTTGTTCTTTTCCTCTTTTTTTTATTATACAACTAGATATTATTACGATTATTGATTTCTTTTCATTAAAGTATTCATGTTGATAATGTTATTAAAATATTGCATCCTATTTCCAATTAACAAAATACGGACAGAGATGTGTCCTCAGTTGATTTTAAGTTGGGTGATGAGTCGATCAAAATCAAAATGTAAGAATGACTGAAGAGCAAGATAAGATGACAGCTTTGTCATTATCCAATTATTATATGGCCAACAATAGCTTTTGATTTCATTCAAACTTTAGTATTGCCCATGGTGACTGTCAAAGCTGTTGGCCTAATCTTTGATTTATGCTTTACTCATTTGGAACTTTGTAAGCGTACATATCTTTGAATTGTTGAGAGGATGAGCCTAAGCTCACTAAAGAGTCATCTAGGAAAGTAATCCAATAAGAGTTATGGTCATCCTATGACAAAAGTGCTTGTTTTATCAAGCCAAGAATACTCTTACTGAGGTTTGTGTTATATTCTTGGATAACCCGTCTAAGTGAGACTTGAGCTACTGTCTAAAAACTCTGATGAGAATCAACACTGAGCGTTGGCACTAACCCATAAAAAATACCATGGATACTATCTAATATAGACATTATGAAACTTGATGCTGATCTTATAGGGGCCTTGTTCATTGTGAAAAAAGGCAGAAGGTTACCTTTTTTTTTTTTTATAAATAAAAAATTTATAAACAAAAAAAACCAAACAATTTAAGTTCGATTAACCGAAGTTAGACAGCAGGCAGCCCAAACAAATAAACCCAAAAAAAAAAAGTCCCAAATAAACCCAAAAAAAAAAAACTCTAAGGACTTTTTTTACGGATTTATCTAAACTCTAACAAAGATAGAAGGTAAGAAAAGCCACAAAATACTACTAACCATAAGGGAAAACTAGGGCTAAAACTTAAAAAAGTAGCGGAACATATTACAAGGTTACCTTATTGCCTGCAGCTGTGAGAAATTTTCATGCAACTTTCTTCTTGGCTGTAATGATAGAAATACAAAATTAAAGAAGATGAAAGTGGTAGTATGTGTTAGCTTCTTCTCTTAATGGGCTGTCAAGTTTTACTGGTTTCGATGCCTTTCCAACGAAACATATTTTAGCCTACCTACAAAGGCAGATGATGCAATGCAAGCAATTACAGTGTTGCATCATGGAGCCCCACATAAACAACAAAATTTCCAATATATGGAATGGTCATACAAAACCTGCAGTCTTTCTTGCATATGAACAAGAGTCCATTGGAGAGGAGTTAACATGTTCAAAGGGAAGTTTGATTAAAAAGTGAAAAAAGTTGCCATCTGTGTGACCAATTTTATTGGAAAGGGTAAGTGAGCGCTTGGTGAAATGTTGGACAGGTGAAAACCCAAGTCAATGAATCAATGAAATCTCAGATGATTGCAATAATCAAAGGGATTCAGGATATATTATAGCCGAAATCACCTAGACCCGGTCCATGGCCCTTGCGGACTAGGATGCACGGCACTGATGAACCATCTTCCTGATCAAACCAGCTTATTTTCTCCCTCACAATAAAAAATTTTAGAGTATCTTAGAACCCACTACAACAAAATTAAAATGCAGGCTTTTTTCATTTAAGTTACTCTATTGAAAACAGAATTTATGTCATTCCAGAATCCAGTCATAAAACTGCTTATCATCATCATAATCATCCCCGTTCAAGATCAAATATTCCATTTTAGTTGCCAAGCATATAATAATCGAATTATTAACCAACAGAAGATCAAAACAGTTTAAACCAAACTGGAGAAACATTGTTATTGTTATTCAAAAGGTAAATAAAAACAGAAAACAAAGACAATTATTAAACTTCGGCAAACAGACAGAAAGCAACACAGCCACAATTCATCTTTCACTTAAAATTCACCACCACGAAGTCGGAGCACAAGGTGGAGGGTAGACTCCTTCTGAATATTATAATCAGCCAGGGTACGCCCATCCTCCAGCTGCTTCCCAGCGAAGATAAGCCTCTGCTGATCCGGTGGAATCCCCTCCTTGTCCTGGATCTTTGCCTTCACATTATCGATCGTATCAGAACTCTCCACCTCCAGAGTTATAGTCTTTCCAGTGAGGGTCTTAACAAAAATCTGCATACCCCCACGGAGCCTCAGCACAAGATGAAGGGTCGACTCCTTTTGGATGTTATAGTCGGCCAAGGTGCGGCCGTCCTCCAATTGCTTGCCGGCAAAGATCAATCGTTGCTGGTCCGGTGGAATTCCCTCCTTGTCTTGGATCTTGGCCTTCACGTTATCTATGGTGTCAGAACTTTCAACTTCAAGGGTTATGGTTTTGCCCGTGAGTGTCTTGACGAAGATCTGCATACCACCTCGGAGACGGAGGACCAGATGGAGGGTTGACTCCTTCTGGATGTTGTAGTCGGCCAAGGTTCGGCCGTCCTCTAATTGCTTTCCGGCAAAAATCAATCGCTGCTGGTCCGGCGGGATACCCTCCTTATCTTGGATCTTGGCCTTCACGTTGTCAATGGTGTCGGAGCTCTCCACCTCAAGCGTTATGGTTTTGCCTGTGAGAGTCTTGACGAAGATCTGCATCCCTCCACGGAGACGGAGGACAAGGTGTAGGGTTGACTCCTTCTGGATGTTATAATCGGCCAAAGTACGACCGTCCTCCAACTGCTTGCCGGCGAAGATCAGACGCTGCTGGTCCGGTGGAATACCCTCCTTGTCTTGGATCTTGGCCTTAACGTTGTCGATGGTGTCGGAGCTCTCCACCTCAAGCGTTATTGTTTTGCCTGTAAGAGTCTTGACGAAGATCTGCATCCCTCCACGGAGACGGAGGACAAGGTGTAGGGTTGACTCCTTCTGGATGTTATAATCGGCCAAAGTACGACCGTCCTCCAACTGCTTGCCGGCGAAGATCAGACGCTGCTGGTCCGGTGGAATACCCTCCTTGTCTTGGATCT
>JAJEJH010001881.1:0-15566 GCA_026122585.1 Anacardium occidentale
TATTATTTTTACATATTTTAATATTTTAATTATTTTTTCTAATTTATTATATTATTTTTTAAATTCTTTTTTTTCACAAAGATAAAAATACCCCTTTCACCATCAATATTTAACAACTGATTGTTAAATTTAATCGTTAACTTTGACTAATAAATAAATATTCGAATTTTTAAAATTAAAACATACAAAATCATTTAGGAAAACTTTTGGGGGGGATCCTTTGGCCTTGAAATTTCTAAGAAGTTTCCTTGCCATTATAGTAAGGCAAAGTTTCAATAAAACCTCAAACAATACATGCCAATACACTTGCTGTATATTTTTCCTTTAATCATATGGAGAATACAATTTATCCCCTTGAAAGAAAAGCATCCTTTGAAAAAACCCAATAGTTAATGAAAATTTTACTCAAAAAAACTAGATTATATTAAAGTATTTCTCCATTCGTATTGACATATATTTAACCACTATTACATTAATTTCATTGAATTGAAATAATATTTTATAAATCAGATTCAATAATATATGCATGATCTTAATAAATTATATCAAAACTTTTTGAATAAAAAATTATAATATAGAAAATATTAAAAAAAATTTATGTTCATTAAGATACGACTACTTTTTTTGTCTGAAAATTAACAACCATATCTTAAATTAACAAAATCATAAACATTTTCTAAAATTAGTTGAAATTATTGAAATTTCCTATAATTTCTTATAAATTTAAAATGAATTTCCATAAAAATTTTCCCTATACATTTAAAATATGTATTTTTTAATTTTCTTAAAAAAATTATTTATTTATTTCAGAGACGTATGGTCATTTCGTTTTGGATTCCGAATCCAAGGGCCGAGATTTATTTAAAGATTAATTTAAAAAAGAATAAGATGACATGATTTAATTCCCTTTGTACTAACATAAATTAATGCAAATTAATGTTACATTTTTAATACACGTGTACGTTCAAGATTCCACAAGCAGGGGACAACAGTTTCGTCGCAGCAGCCAATCACATTTCGCCAATCAATAATCCGTTTTGTTTGAAGGCTCTTTACAATCTCTGCTTTCGCCGCGATTCAACATTTCAGACTAGGGAGACATATTCAGGTACTCGATGGATCACTGATTTCTTCTCTAGAAATCACTACTGGTGTTTTATAATTTCGTTTGTGGAATCTTAAATCGACATGTTCTCTCATTTGATTTTGAAGCAAGATTAGTTAGCATTTGGAAGTGATTTCGGTTAAATTTCTTTGGTTTTTAATCTTCCTATTTGATTTCTCATTCAAAAGAAGTCTCGGTTGTTATAGTTGGCTGGATTTTTACTGTAAAAGAAGTAGATTTGAGCGGTTTGATCTGTTGGAACAGATCTTTGAGTACTTTGTTATATAGAATATCTAGATTCTCGCTCTGTGATTAAGTTTGTGTGAATTTGGTGTTTTTTTGTGTGCGGAAGATTCATTGAATTTGATTAGGTTTATGGGGACTTCAATTCCTGGTTTCTGAATTGGTGGTGAATTTTGTTAGGTTTTTTGGATCAATGGAGCCTGCTGAACTGACCACGGAACAGGTTGGTACTATAATATCTTTGGTTGATTTGAATTTGTGTATGATGGATTTATGTTTTAGTTTTAATGTGTATGAATGAGTTCTTGTCCTGGATCATGGCGTTTTTGTTGTGTTATTGAAAGATTTAAACAGAGAGGCCTCCTTAATGTTTCCTGGAACTGTGTGAACGAAGAAGAGAAGTGTTTAGTAATCGTTGCAGAAAAGTGTGGGGTTAATGGTAGTTTGTATTTGTTTAAACGTGAAAAAAATATTAAAGTTTTAGGTGTAGTTTAGTGGGGAAAAATATGGTGGAATTAGGGTTTTTTTTTTTGGGGAAATCGGCTTACGAATTCATGGTAATGTAGTGTTAACTCCATGGTAGGTAATAGGCCCATATACCATTAGGTACTGTGTGAACTTTTAACTTAATCTTTGGTTCTTGTAGATATTTTATCCTTGTAGTTGTTCTTCTGACGGTTTCTTCTTTATGGCAAGTGAATTTAATATGTCAATTTTCATGTTATTTTGTTTTAAAGGTTCTAAGGAGGGATATCCCATGGGAGACATATATGACAACTAAGCTGATATCAGGAACTGGACTTCAGCTGTTAAGGCGATATGATAAAAAATCTGAAAGTTACAGGGCACAGTTGCTGGATGATGTAATGTTTTGTAGCTCTTTTTAATTTTTGGTTTCTTATTGTAATTTTATCGGAAGATTATCTGAATCATGGTATAATGATATTTTAAATTATCATTGACGTTATTGACTCTCACAGGATGGTCTATCATATGTACGGGTGTTTGTTAGCATTTTGCGAGATATATTTAAGGAGGAAACAGTTGAGTATGTTCTAGCTTTGATTGATGAAATGCTTACAGGTAACTGGAATAATGTTGGTCTTTTAGTAGCTTTAACATTGTAACAAATTAACATCTTGTTTTATTTTAACTTGGCAGCTAATCCAAAAAGAGCCAGATTATTCCATAATAAGTCTCTTGCTGATGAAGATACTTATGAACCTTTCCTAAGTTGAGTATCCGTGCCAAATGTTTGTGATGTTGAACTGTAATTAACTGTCTGCTATCTTTTCTCATCTACCCTGATATGTTTGGCTTATACTCTTTCCTAGAGTTTAAAATTCTCAATTGTCTGCATACCTTTTAGAGATATCACATTTCATAACACACACTTACACATGGATGTGCTCTTATTTTTTTAAGGAGTTCTTGTTATCAATATTTTATGACCACTAGTATCCATTCTCTATTCTGTGTTTCTCTTTTCGAAAATTGGACAAGTACACCAATTTCTTTATTTGAAAATTTGAATCTATGCAAACAATTAGCTTTCTTATGCTATTCAATATGATGGAAACTAAAACAATCTACAATTTCGGTTTTTTTCAGATTGCTCTGGAAAGGTAATTGGTTCATACAAGAAAAGAGCTGCAAGATATTAGCTTTGATTGTAAGGTAGAATGATCCATCTACCCAATGAATATAAAGTTTTAAGAAATCAACAAAATGGAGTGCTAAATTCAATTTTTAACTATGCAACTTTTCTTGTAACCATAGTGCTAGACCAAAATCACAAGATGGTCTAGTCTCAAATGGAGAAGCCTCAAATTCAAAGAGAAAATCAACAACCTTTGAAGATGTTTTAAAAGGATTGGTTGAATGGCTTTGTGCGCAGGTTAGTATGCAGCTTTCAGTTATATGTTTCTTTGCATGCAGCGGTGGCTGATGCCTAAGTCATTTCTCATGGAAACATTTTTACATCAATGTTATTGTTGAAAGCCTAAGCATTTGATTAGCCTCATCCATGACTGAGAAGGAAAACTAAACTTAAAACAGACCATATATGGTCTATTTGAATCCTTAAACATTAATTTATGTTGGCAATATGTTCAGTTTCTGTAAGAAAATATTTTCTCCTTTTCTCTTTGACAGCATTTTTAGGAGTATTTTTGTTGTTCTTAGGTTTGGGATGGACTAATTATTGCCTCTGAAGTTGTTAAGACGCAGGAGCATCAATGTTACATCTTGATGAATGCTAGATTTGAATGAATACCAAATTAAAGAATTACGCCTGCTTTTCGGCTCATTTAGGATTGGTTAAGTGATGCATCCTTGTTCCTATGATGTTTACAACAAATCCTTCCCTTTATTATTTTCTATGTTACTTTCTGCAACTTTTATGATTATAATGTACCATAATTCATTTAGTTTTATCACGATAAATTGAAAGCCAACTACTCTATCTTCCATGTAAAGATCTTTGTTGTCCTTATTTAGTTGAGAGATTCAGTGATTTTAGTTCAATCATTGTACGTCAAGGCACTTTACTTCTTTGACTGTTAAGTAAGTTTTAGTGATAACACTGGTCTTTTTTTGTTATATTGGAAATAATGACAATGTTTCACTGTGTATATGACTCTAGACTTGATCTGAAATGCTTTTACAAGTTCATTTTGTTGAACTTTCCTCTTATTGATCCTCTTTTGTCCATTTTATTTCCGTGCTGTTTCAATATTTCTCAGTAGACATATTAAGCATACTCCTGATGCCCGATGTCATATGTAGTTGAAGAATCCTTCTCATCCTGGTCATGGCATTCCAGTTGCTGTCAATTGCCTTGCAACGTTACTGAAGGAATCTCTCGTGAGATCTTCCTTTGTTGAAGCTGATGGGGTGAAGTTGTTGACTCCATTAATTTCTCCTGCATCCACCCAGCAATCTATCCAGGTAAATTTGTCATACTCTTGGTTGTGCAATTACTGATTTTTGAAAACTGGAGTTGTCTATTCCTGGTGCTGGCTGTAGCAGACTCAATGGCATTTGAAAATTCCCCGTCATTGTCTTGTATTAGTTCTGGAACTGATAAATGAAGTGCTCATGCTTTATTGAGCATACATTATTTGAACTAAAAGTTCTGTAACTGACAATTTAGCTGTTACAGCTTCTCTATGAAACATGTCTCTGTGTTTGGCTGTTATCTTACTCTGAGCCTGCAATTGAGTACTTGGCAACCACTAAAACTCTGCCACGACTAACTGAGGTTGTTAAGAGTTCCACAAAGGAGAAGGTGAGGCCTTGTTTTCAGCTGATTCATGGTCATTTTGACTTTATTTAGTTTATACTTGCATTTAAAAAAAAAAAAAAAAAAAGAAGTTATGCATGAGCTTGTAGGTATTGTGATGGGAATTTCCAATTGTACTAGGTTGTCAGGGTGGTTGTCTTGACCCTTCGGAACTTGCTCTCCAAAGGGTCTTTTGCTGCTCAGATGATAGACCTTGGGCTACCTCAAATTGTGCAAAGTTTAAAAGCACAAGCTTGGAGTGATGAGGTAACAGAAATTACCGGCTACATACTACCATTTATTATTGTGGCTGATTCTTCATTTAACTACTAGTAGTTATGATGAAGCGAGATAATGAAGCTGTCTACTAGTGATCAGTATATAGCTATTATGACTAGATAGGATTTAAATTTTATAATTTTTCTTGACATTTTTTAACTGTGATATGGTAGAGATGTTTTTTTGTTTCAAACAATAATATTGGCATTGTTGTTTTATTTATTATTTATTTTTAAGAGGTTGCTTTGTAGCTGGTGGAAGGTATCCTCACTGGACTTGTCATACCCTAACCTTGTTGCCAAGTATACAGTTTCGATTTCAAATTTTGTATTATCAAGCATTATTACCATCTTGTTTCAGTGGCTTAACATGTTTTCGTTCTGATATCAATTAGCATTTCTCTTGGGGTTGCCCGGTTTTTTGTTGCATAGTTTAAATCAATTCTTGCCTTCCTCTTGTTAAAGATTTACATTGACAACTTAACATTTGTCATTTCCATATACTATCTTTGACAGTTTAAGATATCTGACAATGGTCTGCCTTCTTTATTTCGTATGTTTCATTCACCAGAGTAACCTTATTCACTTGGGTTCTATAAGCTACAGCATTTTTGTTTGGATTCTAAATGTTCCAAGTTATTAAGCCTTGGGGCCTTTTTTTTTAACTGTTTGTTGGAAGTCTTATTACTCTTTGATATCTCTTTCTAAATGTGTTATACATGAACTGACCCTCTGGTAACATCCTCCATATGATTGTGATACCAATCATTGACCTCACTCAGAACTTTATATTCGGAATGAACTTAATTAACTTGTGTTTCAGTTGTGTCAACTTTGGTTTTTGAATTTTATTTGCACTTTCCATCATGATGTATGCCCCTTGCTCCTGTTTCTCTAATCAAATATGTGGATCTTATATAGGATTTATTGGAGGCCCTGAATCAGCTGGAAGAAGGGTTGAAGGATAACATTAAGAGGTTGAGTTCTTTTGATAAGTACAAGCAAGAAGTTCTCCTCGGTCATCTTGATTGGTCTCCCATGCACAAAGATCCATTATTCTGGCGTGATAACATTAACAACTTTGAAGAGAATGATTTCCAGGTAATTTTTGTGTCCATACAAACAGTTTCCCCATCTTAACCTCCTCACGTTTTTACTTTTCTGAAGTGCTTGATAATGCAGTTTTCACAATAATCATTTTGTTTTAAAAAAATAAGAGACTTTCCTCATAATGGTTCATCTGTCTCAGATTCTAAGGGTTCTCATAACAATTTTGGATACATCCGTTGATCCAAGAGCTCTTGCAGTTGCTTGCTTTGATCTCTCACAGTTCATCCAGCACCATCCAGCTGGGCGGATCATCGTAACAGACCTCAAGGCCAAAGAACGGGTGATGAAATTAATGAACCATGAAAATGCAGAGGTTACGAAAAACTCCTTACTTTGCATTCAAAGGCTTTTCCTAGGCGCCAAGTATGCAAGCTTTTTGCAGGTTTAGTTCAATCCCCATGAATAAGATGGTTGTGGTTTTATATCATCTATCATGGAAACAGTTGCAATGAATTGATTGTGAGATCATCTCTTTAGGTTTTCATAATGATTTATCAGGGCGCTTATTTCCTGAGAAAGTAGAACCATGAAAATTCGGTTAAGAGTTAATTAATTGTGGAAATTTATTTTTGGACACTGAGGTGCTGAATAAAATGAGTGTGTAATTTTTTGGTGTTGTAATCAAGGGAGATTTTGAACCGATTAAATAAATGCTACCTTTCCTGTTTAACGTTCTTCATGCTATTATAGTTTTATAATTTCTGTTTTGTTTGCTAATTTCATTTCAATTGAACGTTATTTTTAGCGTACTATAGAGAGAAAAAGTATTTCATGTTAGAAAAAATATTTGATTTTTCTAATAAGGAAGGTGACTAAGGTCATGGAAAGAGTAAGATGTATGATTTTATCACTGTTTGATTTGCATCATGAGAATTTTGAAATGAGTAATATTATTAGTTGCGAAATGAGTTAATTACAAAATAGAATACTTTACATCGCAAATAATCAAGACTTTCAAATATACTGATGTGGCATTTTGGGCAACGTGTTAAAACCATATAAGAGCACAATTACGCCAAAACAATGAAGTGGCGGCCTAATCTGATACATGTTTTTAGACTTGAGATCTTATGGTCGAATTTGATACTAATGTGTATGGTTCATATGGTGTATAAATACGAGACTAGTCAAATGATGTGTGATAAATCGAATTGATCATAGATTGTTTGTATGTAGAGCCGAGTGACAATCAAGATGCAATATGTCAACTTGGGGCTGTTGTTTTTTAAGTATTTGTTGACTAAAAATAATTAGATTTTGAGTTTCTGAATAGATGTTGAGAATTATCGGAAATGAAAATCTTCGACTAGAGTATATTGTTAGTTGCACGAAGGTGAGTTTGTGATGACGTATTCTGAATATTATAATTGATGATTTGATATATGATTAAGTTAAGAGTTTTTTATTGAACCATAGATTAGGATATGACGATCTAGAAATTTTACCTATATGGTATGTGCGATCAAATAATTGGTTTGATAAAGTATGTCTTCATCATGACTTAAGAATTATAGATCATTACTAGATGATATCTATAATTGTTGAGTTTCGCAAGTTGTATAGATTTGGATTCGAAAATAGACTCACAGTTAAGCCATGGTGAAATAAGAAATGTCACACCATAAACTAGTGTTTGAATAAATCGAGGGAGAAATTTTTCTTAAGTTAACACATTTCAAAAGGGTAATAGAAATAATAATAACAATAATAACAAAATAATAATATTTAAATATATAATTTAACATATTAATAGTTAGGATGCTAAAAGAAACTTTAACAGGGTTTGGGTGTAAAATTGGTGTTACATATATGGTTAATTGATTGAGAATAAACTTGTTTAAATAAAAAGGACATGCATAATTTTCAAATTGCAATTTACCTTTTATTGTATAAAGTATGTGATAGTCAATGGTAGAGAGACTTTTCATTTGCCCACAAGTTGCAAGAAAAATTTTTCGCTCTCACTTTTTCTCTCAATTTTGTTTTTGCTCTCCGTCACACTTGGCGCTGTTTCTTCTTGAGGTCCTCATTTCCATCTTCCTTAAATATTTAAGCTTGGAGTAGGTAAAATTTTAACTTTTTCAAGCTTTACAGTTGTTATTTTTCTACCATTTCTTCTATGAATCGTCTAAATACATGACTTGCACGTCTCTTTTCTCCACTGTTTTTCTCCATGTTTTATCATGCGAACCACCTTGCAGGTCGCCTGTTCAACTTTCCCGTCCCTATTCCATCTTTCTTAGGCACAAGCAACATCGAAAACCTCACATAGATTCAAGTTTTCTCGAACATAACCTTGTAAATGAATTTTAAAAACATTTGGAAAAGAAAGGTTAAATTCGTTAGTTTAGCATATTGGTCTCCTTGTACTCAAGTAAAAAAGAAGATTGTTTAAACAAAAATGTTCTTGATCTCACTTTTTTCTCGTTGCTCAACACTGTAATGAGTTTTCATTATATCACGTCAAGACAAACTAGTCACTTTTGTTTAATCATCATAACATGATCAAGAAGAATGTGTAATACATTTTTAGCCCATTACAAAGCAGTCGCCATCCGCATTACACTCAAAAAGATTTTAACAAGAATAAAAAACTCTTCAAATTTTTTACAAAGAATCACAATGGGTTAAATACACTCATGGTCACTGAACTATTCACTAAATTCATTCGCGGTCACTTTTGTTTAAATCGTTGCACAAAAATCATTAAACTTTGGATTTTGTATGCCGTTAAGTCACTCTACTGTTTATCCGTCAAAATATATAACAGCTATTGACGTGGACGCTGACGTGAACATTTTGCTGACGTGGATGATGATGTGGATATTTTGCTGACGTGGCATCTAGTCATCGTTCATGTCAGCAACCACGTCAGTATTGAAACAGTGGATGCTGACATGGCGTCCTGTCGGTGTCCTGTCAGCATCCACGTCAGCTTTGTGTTAGTTTCTGTTGCAGTGACCTCACAATAAATAAATTCAAAATTCAGTGACCACGGTTGCAATTAGTGAAAACTTCAATGATCTTGAGTGCATTAACTTCTCTTATAACTTTTTTTTTCTCTTCCAGTTCGTTAAAATGTTGGACTGTCAATTCTTTCACTCTACTTTCTTTCCTTTTTTTTTTTTTTTTTTTAATCTAATCACATTTAGATTGATTAATCTATGAATTGAGAAACCAAATAATAATAGTCATAAAAACATACTAATTTTTTTGATCAAACAAACAATAAATATGTTTCACTTTCTCTCTTTATTTTCTTTATGACTGATGAGTGATAATGATTATAAATTGATTGTGATTTAGTTTTTTTGTTAGACATTGAAACTTTGTTTTTCTTATATTTATATATGAGTTTGTGTTTTTATTTGAAACAGGGTTGAATTTGAGCTGAATTGAACATGAACAGACATATGTTCGTTTTTGGGCTCGTTTGTACTGTTTAGGTTCGTGTTCGCTGAATAGTTTTATAACAAAATTCGTATTCATGTTCGATTCGTATAATTCAATTCGTATTCAGATCGTATTTGGTTCGTATAATTCGTATTTATATTTATTAAAAATTATAATTAATATAAATAATTAATAAAATATAATTAAACAAATTTTAATTTAAGTTCGGGTTCGTGTTTGTGTTCGGTTGATATAGTTCAGGTTCAGATTCGTGTTCGCTGATTTTTAAAATTACTATTCTGGTTCGTGTTCCTGTTCATATTCGGATTCGTATAGTTCGTTTCGGCTCGCTCAAATCGAACTTAAAAACGAGCCTGAACATATTTGGTTCGAATCCATTCCTAATTTGAAACTTTATTTTACAGTTTTGCCTTGTAGCTGCTTTCAAAAGTTGTTAATTTATTTGTAAAAATACTCTTTTTTAGTGATCTCATTTGTTTTTTATTTTAAAAATTTCTAGTTTGCATCTTTTTTAATTCTATTTAATGACTAATAAAGTAGATGAGAAGAAAAATGAGGTATCTTCTGTAGAGTAAGAGAATTGACAGTCCAACATTTTAACAAACTGGAAGAGAAAAAAAAAGTTATAAGAGAGGTTAATGCACTCAAAGTCATTGAAGTTTTCACTAATTGCAACCGTGGTCATTGAATTTTGAGTTTATTTGCTGTGAGGTCACTGCAACAGAAACTGAGTTTATTTGCTGTGAAGTCAATGCAATAGAAACTAACACAAAACTGACGTGGATGCTGACATGGACGCTGACAGGATGCCATGTCAATATCCACTGTTTCAATGTTGATGTGGCTGCCGACATGGACGGTGACTAGATGCCACGTCAGCAAAAATAACCACATCAACAACATGTCCACGTCAGCATCCATGTCAGCGTCCACGTCAGCAGCCGTTAAATATTTTGACGGATGAACAGTAGAGTGACTTAACGGCAAACAAAATCCAAAGTTTAGTGATTTTTGTGTAACGATTTAAACAAAAGTAACTGCGAATGAATTTAGTGAATAATTCAGTGACCATGAGTGCATTTAACCCAATCATAATCATTTTCGTCTACTCAAACAAGTTTAGAGAGTTAGGTATTAATGGGAATGTATTAAGCATTTACGCCCCCAACCAGAAGGTAGGCCGCCACTATAGCTGATGTGTTCCACGTTCATGAGATTCAACATCTCATTATTAACATACAAATGTAATAGTTTAAGCACACAGGAAGTGAATAAATAATAACAAAATAAATCCATAAAAATTACATTATACCCCATTTGAACCACATCAAGAATTTGGCATTAAATTAGTGTATTAATCATGCAGCAGATGTTTAATCAAGACATATTCAGGAAAATTGTGGATAAGCCATGGTGGTAGGTGGACGCGTATGTTGGTGAGCGGATACCCTCCTAGATAAGGCTTGATTCAACTTAACTAAATATAAACAAATATACGATAATATTTGGTCTGTTCATTGGTAGATTTGACTCATGTTTGTTAAACTTTTAAATAATAAAGTTCGAGTTTAAGAGTTTAGTTTGTGTTCTATTCACATTTTAGTTTGTTATTGTAACAAATTTTATTTATTTATTGATAGTAAATATATTTATTATAATATATTAAAAATATATTTATTATAACTGATTAGAAAGACAAATATATCTATTATAATTTATTGGAAGCATAAACATATTTATTATGATTTGTTGAAAACGCAAATATAATTAAAGGCTAAACCACTAATTCCCACCCAAACATTTTTACATAACCAAATACCTTCTGTCTTTCTCTTTTTAATATTTGATAGTAAATGATTAAAATACCCTTTATACAAAATTAAATAATATTAATATTAAAATAAAATTTAATAGAGAATAACATTAATATAATAATTAAAAATTTATAAAATTTAAAAATAATAAAAAATTAATAGAATAGTTAAAAAAAAAAAAAAACTAAAACCACTATAGCATTTTTAATTTTACTATTATATTATTTCAATATTATATTTGTATTATTTTACATTTTAAATATTTTTATAAATTTAATTTTTTTATTTATTGTTTTTAAATTTTTTATTTAAAAAGACAAAAAATACCTTTTGACTAATTTAATTTAACGATTGTGAAGTTTAATCATTGATTTTAGTCAACGGGTGAATATTTAACTGTTTAAAGTTTTTTCATAATATTTTATCATTTAAGGTAACCTTGAGTGGGAATAAGTCGTTAAATATATTTATTTTGATTTTTTAGTAACGTAAATATATTTATTATGGTTTGTTAGAAACATAAATATATTTATTATAATTGATTGAAAATCTAGTATTTATTATGACTTATTATAAATATAAATGCATTTATAATTTACTAAAAAATTATAATAAAAAATTTTCAATTTGAGTTCGAGTTTGTGTGGTCATGTCTGAAAATTTTCAATATCATAGTTTAGATTGATTTAAATAGTTCGTTTTAGGCTTGTTTGGATCAAATTGAAAAACAAATCCAAATATATTTAGTTTGAATCTAATTCTACTTTTAAACATAAGCATTTGCGGACCATTTATGGTGTCTGTGTACAGTATTAAATCATTGGCGCATACATCCAACTTGATTTCATATTCACCCAAAATTATAAGATTACAATTCCAATTGTATATTGATGAAAATTTAAAGTAGTTCACATGCTAATTTGACACAATGCATTGCAACAGAAAAATATAGAAAGATTTGAGCTAAAGGGAAATAAAACAGTCGACCTACGGAGTATCTAGAAGTCATGGGTGAATGATTGTGAGGACAAACTCCACGTATCGATCTTCGGGCATTCACAGGTCAGTCGATTTATCATGCAAATATTTATAAGAAGAAGATAAAATCAAGATGCTTAATCAAAATCAGCGCATATTGACCCAACAAGCAAAACAACTTATCATTCAAACACTCGAGCACGAAGTTTTAGGTCATTAATGAATTACCTACAGATGTCCCAACGTGGTGGACGACACACATGCTAGTAAGTAGAAGCCTGACAATCGCATGTGTCCGTAAACCACTCTTGTATAGCGGCGGACAACACCGAACAACCAAAATACAAAATAAAGACGGAGAAAACAAAAAGTAAAAAACTTTAGGGCTTTCCCTTCAGGAATGTACCTGTATTGTTGGCTCCTTGGGAAACCTCTTTGATGTGCTGAAGCTTGGAGGACTCTTGAACAACTAGTCAAACTAAGTACGAAATTGGAATTGTAAAAGTTACAGAATTTTGGTTATGTTTTTCCAACTAGTCTCTTCTGTGTTTATGTGTGTTCTTAATAAAATGATCTCTTAATAATTGTCTCCTTAAAGGTCTTCTCTCAACAATTCTCTCAAATGGCTCATATTGTCCTCCAAAAATATCCTCCCCCTAATTTAAGAAAACCTAGCCTTTTATATAAGGTTCTTCCAACCATGAGGATGAGTCTCTCCTTCAAATTATCCCTTCTCTAGAATTATCAAAAAAGATAATTCTGACAAATGTTAGAATTATAAAAAGGACATAGAGTTTAAAAGGAACTAGGTAGGTGGCTCTATGGATGGACGCCTAGTAGTTATCGACAGACGCGAACATAAGGGCATTTACCAACCCATTTGTAGATGTGCATAAATTGAGTGTCCGCGCATAAATTAGGGGCTGTCCGTACAATGCATCAAAAAGGCTCTAAATAGGCCCAAACATGGCCCTAAGACTATTTTCCAAGGGAAATGGATTTAATGGGTGTTCTATGGGCCTTAAGATCCAAATTTAGGAACAAATGCAAGTTCATTCTCTATTCACAATCTTCATTCATCAACTTATTGATTAGGAAGTCCTTATATAAACCTATTCGTTATTAATCGTGGAAAACCTGATTGGGTCAAAATCAAGTATCCATAATTGCCTTAAACTTTATGAGGGTGTTTTGTAGTGAATGCAATTTTGAAAGTGAACACATGACACATGCAAAGCATGCAAAAAATAATAATAATAAAAAATAGACATCAAGTAAAAAACCTAACAATATTAGCACAACAAAACGAAGGTAATCCCTTAGACAACATTTCTGTAGTGACCCCCAACATAGGTCATTGTGCGCTGTAGAATATAATATAAATCATAAGTATAAAACACTTACAGCGGGGATCTCTATAGTAAAAACTGTTGTTGAAATAAAATTTTCCTCATACGTGAAAGTTGTAAATATAATATACTATAAAAATAAATAGAAAATACTAAACATGTATTGAAAATCCTAGATTCTCTGTATTGATAAAACGTATCATTCATACAGTATGTATTTACAATATAATACACACATATGCATGAGTAAAAACCAAATAAAAGCATGCAAGCCATAACATGCTATCTGTTGCCTAGCCATATCCCCAAAATTTGATAATTATCTCGCTCTCGCTCAGCCTTCTAATCACTGACCTACAAAAAGGAAACAAGAAAGGAGAGGTGAGTGATAAAATCACTTAGCAGACGTTTCTTATCTCTAACACTAGTAGGTTTCAAGTCTTAGCTAGTTTCACGACTCCTCACGTTATTCTCTACTTTATTGACTTCTAATTTCTTTACTGTTGAACCCTTGATGTTTTAATGATAATAAAAATATGATTAAGTTGCTAATTAATGATAAAAATATGTTTAAGTTGCTAATCAATCCATTGCATGAAGTAATTCATGACCAAAGAAGGGAGAAAAACTTTATTTTTGTAGGATATAGGTCTCGCATGACGGTGTGCTATTGTAGCACGACCGTGCTTGACCAAAAAGGGTCCTCGTATGTCCAAAACATAGGACCGTGTGTCTGACCGTGTAAGGTTCTGTGAAAATCTGAACAAAATTTTTAGAACCAACACGGGCGTGCGCTCATGATACACGACCGTGTGCATGCACAATACGGTTAACACACTATCAGTCCAACCGTGCAACGCGACAGTGTGGAGTCAAAGATCTCAAAAATCAAAGACACGACCGTGTGCATTTGGAGCACGACCGTGTGTGAAATTCCTGAAGAGCACGAGATATCAAGTAGTGCAAATGAAGTCGTGCAACGAGTCAAAACAAGACAGTCAACGCACGATCGTGCATATGAAAGACGCACGACCGTGCTTGATGAAAAGTGAAGGGCACTACCAAGGGGACTACCAAAGAGATCGTACAAGGCTGGGCGTGCAAGAGCATAAATGTACATATTCAACACACAATCATGCGGATATGGCACATGACCGTGCACTAGCAAAAGAATGCACATGTGCTGCCAGTGTGTTCATCGTGCAGCCAAGTCGTGTGAGCTTCTGGATTTTTTGGGCAAAAACATGAAGGATTGAAGCACGACCGTGCATCAAGGCCACACGACCAAGAAGGGTTGAAGCACGACCGTGCATCGAGGACACACGACCGTGCACCATTAGCGCTAAGCTTTTAATTCGACCGTTGGGAGTCTGATCGAGGTAATAAATGTAGCAAGCACGACCGTGTACTCGAAGAGCATGACCGTGCGCCTGGAAAATTTATTGCAGAGCATACTTTTTCAACTACCTCAACGGATACAAAGCTAGCAAAACGGCTCCTTGCTATTCTAGGCAATAATTGGAGTATAAAAAAAGACTCATTTGAAGTGAAGAAGGTTACTGAAACGTATTGCAAAAAATCAATCCATCTACTTCACTCTTTGATTGCTATTTCTCTCTCTCTAAGCTTATACACTCATACACTTGAGAGATTTGTACTTATATTTGATTTTCAGCCTATTCAGAGGCAACAATAATCAATCTCTTGATCAACACCTCTTCTGTAAAAAGGGCGAAATTCCCTTGTGAGAAAAACTATTGTATCTTCGGGTTTTGAAGATAGTAGAAACTTCAATCGGGTTTGATTGAAGAAGAGGATGTATGAGGCTTGTGTTCAAAGCTTCGAACCTCTATAAACTTGGCTGAGCAATCTCTGAACTTTATCTTTTTATTGTGCATTGTGATTATTATTGTGTGTGTTGTGATTATTGTTTTAGATTCTCAAATATTTTTTTAAATAATCCTATTCACCCCCCTCTGGTATTATTTCTCT
>JAJEJH010001882.1:0-15549 GCA_026122585.1 Anacardium occidentale
GGGACATAGAGTTTGAGGTTGGAGACCATGTGTTTCTACGAGTTGCTCCCTACAGACGTGTTCTGAGATTTGGCAGAAAAGGTAAATTGGCTCCGAGATTCATTGGGCCGTATCAGATTCTGGAGAGAGTGGGCAGAGTTGCTTACAGACTTGCTCTTCCAGCCAGCTTAGACAGAATCCACAGTGTGTTCCATGTCTCTCAGCTGAGAAAATATGTGAGTGATCCGTCTCACGTGTTAGAAGTTCAAGGACTAGAGTTATCAGATGACTTGAGCTACCAAGAAGTCCCAGTTCAGATTTTCGACTACAGAATAAAGAAGCTGAGAAACCGAGAGATTCTCCTAGTTAAAGTTCTGTGGAGAAGTCAGAGAATTGAGGAAGCTACATGGGAAGTTGAAGCTGAGATGAGAGAAAGATTCCCTGAGTTGTTTAGGTAATTCCGGGGACGGAATTTTTATTAGAGGGGGAGATTTGTAATGACCCAAGGGGTAGAATTGTCATTTTTGAGAGTTTTGAGGGGTAGAAGAGTCATTGTAGAAGTCCTTTGGGGCTTAGTTAGAGTTTCTGCGCTTGTGGGGGTGGAAATGGCTATTTTCCACTACACACGACCGTGTGCCCAGTACACACGACCGTGTGTCTTGCCCAGCCAGCTTTATTAGTTATTTTCTTCTAGTGCGCGCAGATTTTCAGTTTCGCAGCTCCCAGCTTATTTTCTCTTCTTCTTCCTTCAGCTCCAGTGAACCCTAGTGTTCCAGAAAGAGATCCCCCAGCAGCTCAGCTTCAGATTAGAGATCCAGAGTCTTCCAGGGAGAGAGATAGAGCTCCCATGTCGCGAGGTAAGTGTTTTCCTTACCTCCTCCGCTGAGTTCAGAGCCTGTTTGGCTATTTCCAGCTTATGAGAATGTTATGTGTGCTTGTTTGAGATGTTTTCCAGTATGCTTGAGCTTGATATGATGCATGTTTGGATGATTGAGTGGCTTCCATGTTTATGTGCATGTATGTGAATATACATGATGATATATGCTTTCAGTATGATGATTAGCGTGTTTGAGTTGATGATTTGATGATTATTTGCGTGCTAGCAGTAGTAGTATGTGTTTATGTATGTTGATTTGGAGTGTGGAGGTGCTGGTGTGGGAATTTCTGGATTTCCAGACGCCATCTGCAGTTTCTGGGTCGAGCACACGACCGTGCGTCCCGGAGGCACGCCCGTGCGTCCTCTTTTCTGCATGGGACACGGCCGTACATGCTGCCCGTGTGCGTCTGAAAACCCAGACACACGCTCGTGTGCCCGAGTGACACACGCCCGTGTGCTTTCTCCCCCAATTCCACACGCCCGTGTTCGTTGAAGCACGGGGAGAAGAAGATGGCAGCCACACGCCCGTGTGCCCGAGTACACACGCCCGTGTGCCTTGCCCAGTTTTGCTTGAAATATTCCAGAAGCACGCACGCCCAGGGACACGGCCAGCACACGGTCCCGTGTGTTGTGCCGCACGCCCGTGCACGCCAGAACACACGCCCGTGCACCTTCAGAAATTCAGAAATAAGAGATTAAAAGCTATTTAAGCCACTCTAAGCCAGTTTTAAGCACACAGAACTCAGAATAAATATCAGAAAATCAGCATTTCATGCATGATTATCAGCATTAGCACGACATGCCATATCAGATATTTTCAGACTGGATCCAAGGATCTAGAAACATGATTTTCAGATATACATATATGATTTTTTCATATATCAGATAGGGGTGGATACGAGGGGGCACCTGTGAGTTCGCACACCCGCTAGAGAGGGAAACCAGCGTCCACCAGAGGACATGGTCACTGACCAAGCTCAATAGAGAGTGCTGGTTGTGCATCAGTAGATTCATTAGGATTTGAACTCACACGGCCAGGGTGCCGAATCCCTGTATTCATCAGTCTGGCCAGCATAGCAGATATTTTCAGATATTTCAGAGATTTTCAGTACTTTCTGATACAGATTTCAGTATATACTATACGTATATTTTCAGGATCTTCGGATCACAGTTTTATTATCAGAAAGAGCTTTCAGAAAAGACAGTTTTTTCAGAAAAACAAGCCTGAGGGCAAGTTTTACAGCTTTTCAGTTTACATGACATCAGCATATACATTTCATTGTCATGTACAGCATCTCGTGAGAACAGATGAAAAACAGAACAGTATCAGAACAGAAAAATAACAGAAATCAGAATAAGAAAACTGTCTAGTAGAATCTTCTACGTGACGAGTCACGTAGTCGATTAGTTGTTTGACCTGCGAGTGTAGTGTTTGGAAACGCTTGCTGAGTGACTTTGTCACTCACTCCCTTCCCTGTTTCCTTTTGCAGGTCAGTAGTTCGAGGCTGAGCTGGATGCGAGACCGCTGCGAGATTTTAGGGATGTGGCTCGGCAGCAGCAGATAGCATGTTGGCTCGCATGCTTTAGTTTCTCATGTATATATATATATGTGTGTATTATACTCTAGTACACTGTATGCCAGTTTATTTTCTATACATGAGCAGCCTGGGGCTTTCACGCTTCAGTATATTTCAGTATTTTACTTATGTTAACAGTTTCTTTTATAAAGAAATTTGTTATACCAGTTTCAACAACAGGTTTTTCTGTAGAGATTCCCGTCTCAGGTATATTTTATTAGTATATGAACAGTTTTTCCGCAGCGCACAGTAACCTGGGGCGGGGGTCGCTACACACGGCCAGCCTGCATGGTCGTGTCCTATACAGAATTGAGGCCACACGGGCGTGCATCCAAGACGCACGGTCGTGTGCTCAACCCAGATTCTGTAGAAAGCATCTGGAAATCCAGAAATTCCCACACCAACACTTCCACACTCCAAATCAACATACATGCACATTTTCTACTGCTATTAGCAAGCAATTAATCATCATTTCATCAACTCAAACACGCCACATATCATCAATCAAGCATATATCTCATGTATATACATTTATACACATATAAACATGGAAAATGCCACTCAATCATCCAATCATGCATCAAATCAAACTCAAGCATGTTAGAAATATCTCAAACAAGCACACATAAAGTTCACATAAGCTGGAAACAACCATTCAAGTTCTGGAAACAACGAGAGAGGTAAGGAAAACACTTACCTCGCGCCATGGAAGCTTGACCTCTATCTCTAGAAGCTTCTGGATCTCTAATCTGAAGCTGGGCTGTTGGGGGATCTCTCTCTGGAACTCTAAGGTTCATTGGAGTTGGGGAAGAAGAAGAGAAATAAGCTGGAAACTGGAAAATAAGCTGGAAACTGGAGTTTGCGCACAACTGGAGAAAATAAACAATATATGGCTAAAATGTGAGACACACAGTCGTGTGTCCTAGGCACACGGTCGTGTGTGAAGTGGAAAATAGCCATTTCCACCCACCTTTGCGCATAAATACTAACTAAGCCCCAAAGGACTTCGAAAATGACTCTTCTACCCCCTGAACTCTCCTAAAATGACAGTTCTACCCCTTGGGCCATTACTCTTCTAATGTCACTAATACTCATAGGTCTAATGGAGGTACTACTCTGCTTACTTATATCTCAAGGTAAATAGGATCTTTTATCTAGAAAATCACAACACAGAGGATTAACATCAAGCATAAATTGAAATTACACTTAAATACTTACGCTGAGAGGAAGCGAGCAACAATTGTGGGGGATATGCTGGCACTCAGCTCATGTAAATTAAAGAAAACAATGCGTGTGAAAACTCATTTTCTGAAAACAAACTTTAATTTCTACGAAATGGCTCAAAGCAATGCTCTAATACTAAACACTGTAGCAACCCCCACCATAGGTCACTGTGCGCTGCAAAAAATACTATAAAATATAAATATAAAATATACCTGCGACAGGGATCTCTATAGTAAAAGACTACTGTTGCTGCTGAATTTAAAATTTCTTTATAAACAAAAGATGTAAACATAATTTACTATAATAGTAAATAGAAAATATTGAATATGCATGTAAAATTCTCAAACTGCTCATGTATAAAACATATTAATCATACAATGTATACCAAGGTATAATACACAGACACATATATACATGAGAAATAGATAAAAGCATGCGAGCCAAACATACTATCTACTATCAAGCCATATCCCAAAAATCTGACAGTTGTATCACTTCTGCTTAGCCCTTTCTACTCACTGCTTGGAAAAAGGAAACAAAAAAAGAGGAGTAAGTGACAAAATCACTCAGCAAGCATTTCCTAACTCAAACACTCGTAGGTCTCTAGCCTCGGCTAACCACGCAACTTGTTACGTAAATTTGGCTTACTGTTTTCTTATTCTGTATTTTCTTTGCTTTATTCTGTTCTGATTCTCATAAGATGTTGTACATGACATGAAATGTATATGCTGATATCATATGTATGCTGTAAAATCATAAAACTTACCCTTGGGCCTAATTTTCTGAAAATTTTTTTTTTCTAAAAACTCTTTCTGATAATAAAAGTTATGATCCAAATATCTTGAATATATACATATAGTATAAGCTTAAAACTATATCAGAAAGTATTGTATCTGAAAATATCTACTATGTTGGTCAGTCTGATGAATACAGAGATTCGACACCTTAGTCATGTGAGCTCAATTTCTATTAAATTTACTGATGCACAACCAACATTCTCTTTAACGAGCTTGGTCAATGACCATGTCTCCTCTAATAAACATTGGTTTCTCTTTTTAACGGGTGTGCGAACTCATAGGTGCTCTCTCATATCTATCCCTAACTGATGTCTGAAACATCATATACTTATACTTTAAAATCATACTATTAGATCTTTAGATCCGTTTCTAAAAATTATCTGATATGACATGTCGTGATCTATACTGATAATCATGTATGATATATTGTTATATACTTTTATTATTGAGTTCTGTGTGCTTATAAAGAGCTTGGAGTGGCTTATCTTTACTTTAATATTCTTTTTCTGCTTTTCTTAAGGTGCACGGGTATGTGTAAAGGTGAGCATGAGAATATAAGTCAAGGGATATAAATCAGTGACAAGATTATAGGTGAAACAATGAGTAATAGATATGACATTGGAAAATCAATACATCCAATGATCACTAGATCTAAAATAGGAAGTTTAAAAGCTAATAAAAAATATGCTGCTGTGTCTGAAGTAAGTGAACCTAGTTCTTTGGCAAAAACTATTAGAGATCCTGAATGATTTACAACAATGAGAAATGAGTTTGATGCATTGATGAAGAATAATACATAGGAGTTAGTGCCTTTTGAAGAAGGTAAACATGTAGTAGATCATAAGTGGGTGTTTAAGAGAAAATTAAATCCTGATGGAACTTTACAGAAACTCAAAGCTAGACTTGTAGCAAAAGGGTTCCAACAAGTGCCAGGGGTTGATTTTTCTGAAACTTTCAGTCCTGTGGTGAAGCATGTTAAAGTTTGAGTGATGTTAACCTTGGCTGTAACCTTCAATTGGCAGATTAGACAGGTAGATATAAATAATGCTTTTTTGAATGGAGACTTAGAAGAAGAGGTGTACATGACTCAACCATAAGGGTTTGAAAATAGAGAGAAACCAGAGTATGTTTGCAGGTTAGTTAAAGCTCTTTATGGACTGAAACAGGCACTAAGAGCCTGGTATGATAGGTTAAGAAAGGCATTACTAAAGAGGAAGTTTGTGAATTCTATGGTATACTCAAGTGTGTTTATGTTTAGGGAAAGAAAGGTTGTATTATTTGTGTTAGTGTATGTAGATGATATTTTGATTACTGGTTCAGATAATAATTATATAAAAGAGCTGGTGGCTGGGTTGAATAATGATTTTGCATTAAAAGGTTTGGGACAGTTAAATTACTTCTTAGGATTAGAAGTAAAAAGAACAAAATCAAGATTGCATGTATGTCAAACAAAATATGCAACTGATCTGCTTTTCAAAACCAATATACAGAATGCTAATACCTGTTCAACTCCTATGGTGTTAGGGAATAAACTGTTTGCAGGAGACAGTGAAAGATATGACAATCCAACATTATATAAGAGTGTTATAGGAGCTTTACAGTATCTTACTTTAACTAGGCCTGATATTTCTTATATTGTAAATAAACTAAGCCAATTTCTTAAAGACCCTACTCAGTTGCAATGGCAAGGAATAAAAATGGTGCTAAGGTATGTTAAAGAAATACTGAACATGAGTCTTTGGTTTAATTCTACTGCAGTAATAAGTTTAGAAGTTTATTCAGATGTAGATTGGGCTGGTAATTTAGGAGACAGGAGATCAATAAATGGATATTACATTTATCCTGGTGGAAATTTGATTCAATGGAGCTCAAAAAAATAGAAGATTGTAGCCTTGTCATCAACTGAATCTAAGTACCGGGCATTGAGTCAGGCTACAATAGAAGTGGCTTGATTAAACAGTTTGTTTAAAGAGTTACAAATCACAGTTTTTAGAACAACAGTGCTATGGTATGACAATCTTACTACAGGATCATTAGCTTCTAATGCAATGTTTCATGGGAGAACAAAACATATAGAGTTAGATGTACACTATGTGAGTGAATTGATTGCTGGGAAAATACTCAAAGTGTAATATGTTCCAATTGAGTGCCAAATAGTAGACTTACTGACTAAATCTGTTGCAGGTCTCAGATTTCATCAACTCAGAAGCAAACTTAAAGTTATTGAGAAACTAGTAGAGATGATAGAAGAAGATGAGTCAGAAGTTTGTGTTGAGGGATGATCAAATTTAAATTCTTCTGTCAAGTCTTGAAATTGCATTCCTAAGACTTGAGGGAGGATGTGAAAAATATTACATATGATCCTGTGAATTATGAAAAAGATGTTGATGTTCTTGTTTCTGGAAATTATTAAAAAAGAAAGGCTAATGTTTTTGTTTCTGAAGTTTCTAAGTGTGGTAGTGTTGTTTGAAAAATGCTTATATGTTTAACAAAGTTTTGTTTTCTTGTGCAAGGAAAATAAATAACGGCTAAGTGACAGCATCAATAAGAATAAGTGAAACGCAACATTTCACATGTAGCTAGCTGCTTGGAATAAAGGCCAGTTTCTTTTCTTCAAGAAAGACTTCCTTTTTCTTTGTTTTCTGCTACTGCTTTCTAGAGAAGTTCACTACTGGAGGGAGATATTTTCTTGCCGCTTTAGTAAGAGAATCTACGGTCTGGATTTTTAATTTTTTTCTTCTTCTATTTTAATTGAACGGTTAGAAATATTTGTACAGCTATATTTTTTCTAGATATTTTCTTTGTAATTGATATAAAAACCCTAAATATACTTCAATAATAAAATTTTTAGAGGAATTCCATAAATTTCAGAGTGTGAAAATGTTGTTCTGAGTTCTTAGCTTCTTCTTGCAATCTATATTTTCAGTTTAGTTCTTCTTTTCACACGAGACCATGTGCTTCTCGTGTGATTGATCATGCAAGCTTTTGGAATTATTTTATTAAACTTTGACTGGCCACACAGGCGTGTGGTGCGACTACACAAGTGTGCATATAAGGCACAAGATCATGTATTACACTGCACAAGCGTGCAACTGCCTCATAACACTCTCATGTTCTACTTACACAGGTGTGTAGAATTAGGAATGGACACACGACCATGTATATCAACTGCATGGGTATGTGTCTAGGTTTTCATACGCATACAGGTGTCATGCATAGCCATGTCCACACAGAAATAAGGCCACACAGGCGTGTATCCTCGGGTACACGATCGTGTGCTCAACTCAAATTCTGCAGACTGCATCTGGAAACCTAGAATTCCCACTTCAATCTCATCCAAACCTCAAACCAACAACCATACACACTTAAAACTGCTGTTAGCATACATATAATCATCATAAACTCATCTCAATCATGCCACATATCATAAATAAAGCATACAACACATGTATACAAAGAAATATACATATAAACATGCAATTGGCCACCTAATCATCCAATAATTCATCATCTCAAAGTTCAAGCATACTGATAACACTTCAAACAAGCACACAAGGATTCTCAAAAGCTCAAAACAGCAAGACATGCTATGAAATAAAGTGAAACAGATAAGGAAACACTTACCTCTAGCCATGGAAGCTGAATCTCTCTCTCTAGGAGCTTATAAATTTCTAATTTGAAGCTGACCTACTGGGGGATCTCTCTCAACAAGTCTAGGGTTCACTGGAGTTAAGAGAAGAAGAAAGAAATGAAAATGGAATAAGCTAGGAACTACGCGACTGGAAAAAATAATAGGAATTTATGGCTGACTAACTCGACACACGGTCATGTGTCCTAGGCACATTGTCATGTGTGCAATGGAAATCTCAATTTCCACTCTCTTTCACGCCATACATTGAATATTTTTTCCAGAATATCTATGTATAAGCCACACAAGACTTTTAAATGACTCTTTTACTCTTGAACCCTCTTACAACTCTTTCTATCTGAAAATCTCTCTTTTGCCCTCAGTTCAGAACCTAAAAGGACAGTTCTACCATTGGGTTATTACATGTATGTATATATGTGTTAAATATATATGTGTGTGTGTGTGTGTGTGTGTGTGTGTGTGTGTGTGTGTGTGTGTTTGATAAATTTTATCATTATGTGCATATATTAACAATAAATTAATATATGTGTATATATACTAATATCTGTATGTATGTATTAATATATGTACATATATACTAATATATGTATATGTGTTAATATATGTATATATATTGGTTTATTAATATCTGTATATATGTATTAATATATGTATTTATTGTAAGACACCCCAGTTGGATATTACTGTTCACTGCTTTAAATAAAATAATAATAAATAAATAAAGAAAATATGGTCAATAATACCTAACCGAAATACTTAAACTGAACGAACACATCGTAGCGGACAAATCTGTGGTACAATGTATACATACACATATACATGCCCAAATAAGAACTGAATTTATATAAAAATATTCGCGGAAAAACATATATGTGTGCATACAAATAAAACTGAAACATAATGGATCCCAGACGGCAGCCAACATCTCCTCCCAGCTCCCAACACTCACCTGCAAGAGAAAGGAAAGTAGGGAGTGAGTGATAAAATCACCCAGTAAGCACTTCATATCCTTTGACCCAAACCCAACCCTTCTCGAAGGATTGCCACCTCACCTCAGACAGAACAGGCTCAACTGAAATCGTACACTGGCATTCTCATCTTTCACTGATCGGATACTATCTCTTACCAGATCGTAAAGTACGTATATGAGTATACGTAAACAACCTAGAGTGAAGAGAAATCTGAGAGGTCAAACTTGACACACAAGTCTCATCTACTGATGCTCATTATCATTACTGTTCTGATCTATTACTGATTTCTGAAGTTCACGAATCATTACGTGGCTTTTCATGTTCTGATGTTCTACTGTTCGTGTCTTTTACATGTTTCATATTCTGTTCATTTACTGTTTCTTACTGTTTTATCATTCTCTGAATGATATGCTGATGTGTCATATAACAATGACATGCTATGATAACATGCTGAAATCATAACTAGGCTTGGGCCTGTATGCTGAAAATAGTTTTTTGAAAACTGTTCATGAAAACTGCTATTGGATCCTGGGATCCCATATCTGAAAATCATATAAAGCTTTATCTGAAAGCTGTACTGAAAACTGAGTACCCTGGGGTACATGCTATGCTGAAAACTGTGCTGCGCAGACTGATGAATACAGGGATTCGGCACCTTGGCCATGTGAGTTTCCTCTGCAAACACGCTCCACAAACTGTATGGACCACATGCTGCCATCAGGCCTGGGCCTGGAAACTGAACTGAATTGAGAGCCTCGCGCTATACTGCATCTGATCCTGGGATCAGGAAACCTAAAACTGCTAGCTGAGCAACCCGGCACATGCCAATACATAGGGCTAGTAATGAGCATATAGCTCCTGATGACACGGGTGCTGAAACTCACAAGTGCCCCCTCGTATTCACCCCTGGAAACTATGTTTTACATCTGAAAACATGAATTCAGATCCTTGGATCCATTTCTGAAAACACTGTATGGCATGTCATGCTATGCTGTATGTATGATGCATCATGTATTCTTATTTGAGCTCATTTTACTGTTTTCTATCCATTGGATAGGGTTTACTGTGCACATTCCTCATTTAAAGCTTATTTCTCTGATTTCTGTCTGACGCACGGGCGTGCATGTCGTGTGCACGGGCGTGCATGAACGTGCATGGGACCGTGACCCTACTCGTGCATATGGTCGTGTAAGGTTCTGAAATTTCAAGCAATATTCTCAATTTCTCTTGGTGCATGGGCGTGCATGAACTATGCACGATCATGACCCTTCAAATTAGGGCATGCACGGGCACGTAAACATGACCATGACCATGCAGAATACGTAGTGTGCACGTGCGTGCGTCCTGCTCTGCACTTGCGTAGCCCCTTGGAATCAACTCGATTCCCAGCCAAATCTCAATTCAAAGGCAAATTAAGCATATTTCACATGCACAACACTTCATATAAGCATAAAAACACTTCCAGCAAACTCAAATCTCAAGTCAATCATCCAATCCATGGCAAAACATATATAAACATACTTTCTCACACATAAGCATAAACATATGCATCAATCATCATCATAATCATCTCAAATCATCATATATGCAATAAAGCATCACAAGCATGCTGGAATCGAACTCATCTCAACCAAAACATGCATCAAACCGAATCAAAACACAAGGAAAAGAGGAATGAAGCACCTACCTTTTGACATGCTTCTCTCACTAGCCAAGCATAAGATCAAGCTAGATTGGAAGGTCCTGGAAGCTGCTCTCCACTTCTAGGGTTGAGGTTCTCTAAAATTGAAAGAAAAAATTTGGGTGAAATGGTTGGGAAACTGGATAAGCGCGACTTAAAACCAGGACAACTGGAAAAATGTGCATGCACGGGCGTGCACCTCTCATGCACGGTCGTGCATCCCGGAAAAATTACAAAAATGTCATTTTCCCGCGCTCGCATGCAAATCCACCCAAATGGATCCATACGTAAACCACCAAACTCAAGAAAAACTCCCCTTTCACCCCAAAACTCTCTCACAACCCTAGACTTCTCAAAAATCTCAAACTGAACCCAAACCTGGGATGTTACATTTATGTGTATAAATATATATATATATATATATATATATATATATATATATATATATATATATATATTGATCAATATATGTTCCAATATAAAATAATATTATGTTTCAACAAATTTGCAAGTATGAATAACTTTTTATCAGGTATAATATAAAATTTGTCAAGTAATTCATTCAAACATCTTTTTTCCGTTAAATTAAAGTTACCAAACAAGGATAAACTTATAATAAAAATACTTTTTTACACAGTACCTCGATTTCTCAAAAGAATAATGGGAGTGTATGGAAAAGTAAAATCCAGTCATTCGATAAGGTTGGTTTGTATGGATGGTATTAGAAGTGTGATTGAGTTATTTTTGATATATACTGTCTGCTTTATTATAACTCCATATTACATTTTTTTTTGTCACCACATCATTGACACACATGAAATATGTGGAAGTTGATTTATGGAGATACATAAATCCAGTCAATCGGTTGGGTTGGTTTGTTTACATTATATTGGGAGTGCAGTCTAGTTATTATTGAATTAGTATCACTGAGTTTTTTTTTTTTTTGCCTCATTGTATTTTTCTTCTTGATCAATACAAATGCCTTTGTAATGTTTGCAAGTTGATTGATGGAAATTTGATCAGTGTGTTATGACAATACAGAATTTCCAGTCCTCTTCCCCTGTTGACTTCCCCACACATATATGTGAGCACACACACACATACACACATCTCTATATATTTATCTCTTAAAACACAAGTATATGTACTTGTGTATGTATTTGTGTCTATATATGTGCATGTATGCATATAAATATATTCCATACATACTAGTAGATATGCTTGATCAAGAATTAGGATATCCCATTACTAACCATTGGATGGCATTCTCATATGTCCTCGTAGGGCAACAATAAGCAACGAAAATCAGTGGATGTATGACAAATTGACAAATAAGAGGACTTTAAACATGAATTTCATTTATAACTTCTTCATAGGAATGTTGTTTTACATTTGAGTTTAGTATGTGCTTGACATATCCAAAAAATTTTCAAAGAAAAAATTGACATTTGAGGGTCAACTTGGAAGAATGTGAGCCCAGAAACAAAGGATGTTTGCTTAATATTTTATAATCTTGTTAACGGATTATGGTTTGTTAAATTTTCAGAAATATTTTGTGTGGGACCAGACCATAACATAGATGATACACTTGGCCTGGTAAAGAAAGGTAGGGGAGAGGTGCAAAGGTAAGCTTGTGAAAATGTGTCAAAGAAAAGATAAAAGACCATGGTTTGTTTCTGATGAGGCATGGGCAAAGTTTCACAAGAATTGAAACCAAGAGGATGTTCAACATATTACACAACAAAACAAGCAAAACCATCTATCTACAATGGCAGGGGAAGGCACATCAAGCCACATGTGTGAATCGATTACCATGACTGAGCATGTTGCTAGATTGGTCAGTTGAAATGTTTGATTATTAAATATTGATTTTTTCTCGTATTTTATATGTGATTTTGGATTAAAAGCAAGTCCCCTAACTGTGAAAATGTTTTTTTCTGTCCAAAAGCATAAATGGGGTAGACCACCCACCATAAATGAGGTATACGAGTATTTACACACTAAAGACCATGATCAAGAGTGATGGGTAGAAGAAAAATCAAAGTGTGTTCATGTCTTAAACTAATAATGAGACTCAAATAGCTTATGAACAAGTACTCTTCTTCAAAATGGTAGAGGGATGAAAGAAGAGCAAAGTGTATGGATTTGATTCCCAAGCATCTATATACTTTGGGGATTGTGAAGTGAGTACTTTAGTTTCAATACCTACACGTGCTCTAGATAGGGATGACCTGTAGGACCCGCTACCACGAGTACCCCTACTGCTAAAAATTACTATTCTTTTATTTAAATAAACTGGAAATTGGGTACCCGCGACGGGAATCCTACGGAAATAAACTACTGCTACTACTGATTACATAAAGCGGAAGCTGAAACTGAAACTGAAATACACATATACAAATGGGCCCAAACTGGCCTTTTTCGTATATATATATATATAATGTTTATGTACATTGTTCTTTACATCAAATATATACAAAATACATACAAGACCCATCAGGTCCAAAAACTGAAAATAAAAGTACATGCTGGAAAGTGTGTGTGGGGTCCTCTCTCGCAAGCCTTAGTCCACCCGCTCCTCGTCAGCAACAATAAAACCTGAAAAGGAAGGAAGAAGGAAGGGATGAGTGATAAAGATCACCCAGTAAGCATTTGTTACTTCCCTCACCCAAACAAGCAACAAGCAAACACACATACCTGGTCTCGACCCTATTCATACATCTAGTCGCTTGCTGACGCTGAATCTGATTACTGGTTATTTGTTTGCTTACTATTTACTGAATATCATTATTAAAGCATGTCATGTCATGCTGAACTGAAAGTAACTAGTGATGATGCATGCATCTGAATAATCTATTGTACCCGAAGGTACCTACTATGCTGATCAGGCTGATGAACACAAGGATTCGGTATCCTGGCCAAGTGGGCTGAACATTCTAGCTACTGGCTAAAAAGCTGAATACTGTGCTGAGAAGTCTGACTGGTGTCAGAATGCTGGGTCCCACAGATGCCCCCTCGAGTTCACCCAAAACTATAACCCATACGCTGGGTTCTGAATGTTGAAACTTACTGAATTCGGATCCCTAGATCCTCTTTCAGGCTGCATGTTATGCTATGGTATGTATATGCATCATCTCTTATCTGAATTCTGACTTATCTGATTATTATTAGGCTCTGAAAAGATTACCAAGCCTTTATAAATCATTTTCTGCAATTTTCTGGAGAATTAAGCTGACGCACGGGTGTGTGACGAACACACACGGTCGTGCATGAGGCACACACAGCCGTGTAGGGCAAGTGCACATGGGCGTGTGCCCAAACGTATGGGACCATACGCTGGTCGTGCAAGCTACTGGAAATTCTGGCCATTTCACGCAAAGAAATGACACACGACCATATTGCTCATGACACACGGTCGTGTCCTTTGTATTCCAGGCCATGTGCCATTCGTGCACACGGGCGTGCGCTCACAGAAACACAGGCACATGGGCGTGCGTCTGCGGACACACGGGCGTGCACCTGGTTTTACAGCGACATGGCTCACCTGGAAGATGCAGGAACCCATCTATTCACATCCAAATTCACATTAAACTTAAGCACACATCAATGACACTTCTATAAGCTAACAAATCACTTCAATTTCAACATCCATTAACTGCTACTGAATCCACCATGGAAAATCAAGCTTTCTCTCACAACACACACACAAGCAAAGCAAGCATGTTCTTGGGTGGAAAATAAACATCTCAATCATCATATTTCATCACATATAATCAACCAAACATGCTGGAAATACAAACACACATTTCCAAACATCATCAATCATCAAAGCAAGTTGGGAACTCATGAAAGAAGTAAGAAACACTTACCCCTAGACATGACTGTTGGAAATCTCTAACTCAAGCTATTCTCTCTACTCTCTTACTGGATTGGGAGCTGCTGGAAGCTGAATCTCGCGTCTAGGGCTGGGAGCTGTTGAAATGGAGAAGGAAAATACTGAAATGGATGAGAAAATGAAACTAAATCTCTCGTCTCTCTCTCTTTAATCCCACCTGCACGGGCGTGCAGGGCATGGTGCACGGGAGTGCACCAGGGAAAATGAATATAATTCATTTTCCACGCTTCGTATGATTGAAACCTCCCTAAAGGAATCATACGAAGGCCACACAGCTCAGGAAAACTTACTAACTCACCCCTGAACTCTTCTAGACTCCCAACATATTCCTGAATTCTATTTTTAACCACAAAACTCTACCCCTAAGGGCTTTTCTAACCTGGGATGCTACATTCCTCCCCCCTTATAAAAATTCCGACGTCGAAATTTATCTGAACAACTCTGGGAACCTATCCCTGATCTCAGCATTTACCTCCCAAGTGGCTTCTTCAATACGCTGGTTGCGCCACAAAACCTTGACCAGTAGGATCAATTTATTTCTGAGGACTTTAACTTTGTAGTCTAGAATCTACACAAGAAGCTCTTGATAACTGAGGTCTTCTGCCAAATCCACGTCTGAAAACTGGAGTATATAAGAAGGATCTCCCATATACTTCCTTAACTGTGACACGTGGAAGACGTTGTGGATTTTGTCCATGCTGGCTGACAGCCTTAATCTGTAGGTGACTGTCCCCACTCTCTCGAGAACCTCGTAGGGACCAATGAACCTGGGTGCTAACTTTCCCTTCTTGCCAAACCTGAGAACTTGCCTATAGGGAGCAATTCTCAGAAACACCTTATCACCTACTGAAAAGTCTATCTCTCTGCGTTGTAGATCAGCATAACTCTTCTGTCGATCC
>JAJEJH010001883.1:0-15505 GCA_026122585.1 Anacardium occidentale
TTAAGCTGATCTAGAATGGACAACCTCTCTTCCTCAAATTCTGTCAATGATTCATCAAGAGCTGTCATATGCCGGACACAACCCAGCGCCATTTCTTCCAAATTTACGGGTTCATCGACTGGAGTATTGTCGCTACTGCTTTCTTGACGGCTGGAGAAGCTACTCTCTTCATCCCTTGCTTCCCGATTAAGATCGATTGAGAGCTCATCAGTATCCATGGAATTGCTGCAAGAAGCAGAAGATTTCCTGCTTCTTATACTTCCATCAATACTTCTCCTCATCATTCTCATCTTCTCTTTTGCCTCATAATCCAGAAGCTTCTTGCGATATACTTCCAATTCTTTCTCAAGTTCTTGCTTCTCCTTTTCTCTCTTGACCATGAGCTCATTCAGAAGTTGTAAGGCTTCCTGGTCATATTCTGATTGCTCTTCCATCATTCTCTGATATTGCAAAGCTTCCATTTGCATTGCTGCTTTCTCCTCCTGAAGCCTGGTTATCATAGCCATTGTCTGGTTAGTAGCAATAGCGGAGGCACTCCTTTCTTCCTCTAGTTCTGCATATAAGGCTCTCAGCGCTTTTCGTTCGGTTCTCAGAGATGATCTCAACCGCTCAATCGTTAGGACAGGATCACCACTTTCCATCTCACTTATCACACTTCCATCCAAAGATTCTTCTGTTCCTGATTCTATTTTCTCCAACAGTAGTACTTTCTTGTGCAAGTAGTGGAAATTTTCAGCATAGGTTGGTGTCTCAGGAAGCTTCTCTTCATCTGCTTCATTAGGCTCTGAACGAATGGACAAGTTTAAGTTTATCCCTTCTTGATTCCTGCAAACCAAACTCATATTTTCCTGGTTGGCGTTTCTCCCTGCATGCTTTTGATCTAGTTAAATACCAAACTTAAATTAGAATCTTATCACCAAATATCATATGCAGAAAAAAATATTAAAAATTTAATACTTGCCAAGATCATTCTGACAGATGTCTTCAGGGTGGTTAATAAATTCATCAGGGTTGTTCACAGAAGATTGGTTTGCTTGTTGACATGGCGATGCGGGTTCTTGAGCTTGAAGCTGGCTGGCTGCGTGACCGGCTGCTTCAATTTTAGCCATTGACAAGTTAGATTCATTTGCTTGCTCTTTTTGAGCTGTTTTAATCAACAAAAATAATAATTAGTGAGGAAGAAAATATTAGAGGTTATGTTGATCAAGGAATTTGATGCATTATTATCATTTAAATGTACCTGTAAGGCTACCTGGTTCATTCAGGGTTTCTGTACCAATGTCATCGCCTTTTGTCGATAAAATCTGACCTATTTGATTAGCAAAAACTTGTTCACATGCCTCACCAACTAAATCTTGCATTTCCTTTACAACATTTTGAACTGAAGATTCATCAAGCTCGTCCATACCTGTCTCCAAATTTTCTGATTCTGCGTACCTTGTCTTCTCTCCATTGTCGTCCACTCCAATTAATTGTGCCTCTACCAAGACATTGTCTCGTGTTGCACTCAGTAATAAAGAACTAAAAGTTTCACTTTCATCAACTTTTGTTCCGAGCACTCCCTCGTCTATTTTGCAGGACACTTGATTTGCGGTAGTTGATGAATCAATCAACTGAATGGGAATTACACGATTGAAACGAAAGTCCATATTTTTTTCCCAACCCAGGTTGATAATTTCAAGTAAATCATCTTCTCCTGAACAGTATTGAATGATACTGTCTTCATCACGAGAAGAATGAACAGAAGCCTTGCCTGATTCCTCACCTTCATAAGCTTCCTTTTCTTCACATTGCAGGTTTGATTCAGACCTTGAGTAATTTTCCTCCGCAACTTCCGTGAGGCCAAAACTATCTATATCGGAAATAACATGAAACTCATCCGAAGCTTCTTTATCATTTTGACATTCTTCTCCTTGGTTTCCCCGAATCTCATTCTTAGTTTCGTCAAGACATGCTCGGCTGTTGGGCTTCTTTTCCTCTTTGAACGCAACTCCATTGTTGTCATCATTCATTGCTTCTGTAATCAACCCTCTTTTCTGTGTATAATCCAAAGCTCCCCAAGAAGACTTGAAAAGCAAATAAGGAGGGTAAAGCTTGCTGTGCAAGCTCTCACTGCAGCAAGAACATCTGTCAACCCGATCACCATTGTCAAGTTTCTGTGTACTCATCAAAGAAATGAACGTGATCCTTCTCGCCATTCCAATGGATTCATCGCTGTTTTGTGGCCGAGAAGCCAAACATTCCGTGCACAAATTGTGTGTGTCAGCCAATCTTTGATGACTAGAACAGTAAGTCAATCTGGAAATCTCACCAGCATGAGTCTCACATACAAGATCTCTGTAGGAGTTTGTGCGATTTCCAGGCTCCAAGACGTGATCGATTCTAGAACACCATAAGCAGGGCCGTTTAAGGCCAAAGTAGTCAGCAAACTTTGTGATCAAATAAGTGAACAAAGAGTTGAGGAGAAGGAGAACGATCAAGATCCATTCAAGGACTGCATAGACTAGAATCATAGTGATTTTGTGGTTGTTTTTGTGCAACATGGTTGCAAATTTATTTCCAGCCATGAATAATGCTAATGCAATTCACACAAAATCAAAGGAGAATAGTTTCTGAAATGCTGGGAAATAAGGACCAGAAGAAGAAAGAAAGAGGAAAACTTTATGTTAGGAATCTGAATTTTCCAGTCTGCAAGGAGTAGGGTATAGAAAGGCTCCTCAATGGGCAAAAGAATATTATTTAGTTTTAAAATATGGTATGTTGAGTTAGTCATACATATTACATTGTTAAGGTAATTATTTTAATTATTTTCCTATTTAATTTACCTTACCTTAATCTGTTATTTTCATGAGTACTAATTTTCGTAGTAATCACGATCTGTTGGATTGATTTGTTCAAGCGAAGCTTACAAGACTTTAATGACACTGTCCTGAGTGGGATTTTCTAATATAATTTCAAGTAAATCGTTTAGATTGAAATTCATCTGTTTCATTAAAAAAGTATCCACGTTCATTAAGATAGGTTTAGCATTGGGGCCGGTTTGGGGATTCTGGTTTTCATTACTAGAGCTTGATAATGATGATTAATTATGATTAGAAATTCTTGCCTTGATAATTCTTCAACAAAATGCGATTCAGGTTGAGCCATTTTCTTAACCAAAAAAACAAAAGATTGAGCCATTTTGGTCCACAGAAATTGACTTTAGGGTTCACCATGCGCAAGAGTAGTGGCCCACCAGAGTACCATTCATGTGAAAGGTTTTGGCGATGGCAGCGGCAGTCCATTATATGCATAATGTGCAAGAATTGGCCCACCTGCAATCTCGTTGCCAGACACAAGCTCTCACAATCCACCTTCATGGATTATTTGTTTAAGTTTGTTTCAGGCTCTTAATAATCCAAGTAATTAAAAGCCCACTTCGCCTTTTTTCACGGGACTTGTTGATACTTTTATGGAGTTTTTCATAGGATTTTTATGACACATACAATGGGGGGGTTTTGATAATAAGAAAGTCAGCAATTTTACAGGAGATAAATAAACCCTTGTGGAAAAATCGTATCTCGATTGAAAATTTTATTGTAAGGCTACTTGAGCAATAGCTATGTATTAGATATTTAACAAGGGGACTTGGGATTCTATATTTTCGGAAAAGTGAAAGGCTGGCAGGAATGATGAAACTCAGGTGTCAAAAGTGGTGGGCATTATGAAAAGGCTAAGAAGTGTAGTTGAAGAAGAGAGGGAAATGGTTCAGATTAGGGGACTACAAACCTTTGCCTGAATAAAGCTTTAATTAATGTGCAGGGAACATGGTCCATCTCTCTGCTTTTGCTTTGAGTGGCCCTCACCCCCACCTTTTTTAGCTTTTTGAAAGTCCATTCCAGGAATTAAGACTCACTAAATAGTTTTAATCAAAGTATTCAACAAAAAGGCACTTATTAAAAGAAAATTAGATTAAATAAAATGAAGCAAGTTTACCAAACCAAATGCCGAAAGTAGATGTTTATTAAACAGTAAGGCATTCTGTCAATTCAATTTTCCATGGAGCTTTAGGCCAAGTGATGGAACCCAGCATTTTTTGGGCCCGGATGATCACCCGTTGTCGCCACTTGATTTGGATGGAGCCTCCATCAAGTGGGTCCATTTCCATTTCATCAAATTTTGACACAACTTGAGCCAAAATTAGGATTTGCTAGCAGCTGCCATGTGGGGTGTTTACATACAGAAGCTTGAAAATTGGAATTTGAGGAAAGTTCAGGTTCATGAACCAGCATTTCCATAATTGACTGCTTTTATTAAGTGTTCATGTGGAGTCCAGCAATTAGAACAGATATAGTTTCATAATTGTTGAACTATTGATAACAATCAACTTCATTATTGCATGCTTAATGTGTTGAACTTTCGAACTCCGAATCTTGTCAAGTAGATTTGTTAGCTTTAAGCCCATGTCTGCACAAATTTGCTTTAGGATATCGCAGAGACAACACAGGCGTTTTTCACTCAAAACGTCTCTGCCTGATTAGAAAGACTCAGACCTCATAAATTGAATTACCAACTCATTTGCTAATGACGTGAAGGTGTGCCTTCACGTCCAGGCATCAAAGTATCATCTATAATGCAGCAGAAAAATGCTAGGCATTTAAATGAGACCTCGAGAAAGGCTTTTAAAAGCAATACGGTCCATTCGAAGCTAAGGTCAGTGTGAAAAGGAGTGCTTAGATTGCTGACTAGAATGGAATGTACTTGTGCTAAATTGTCAATGTATTTTATGATTAAGTGAACTTGAAAAACTTCCATGACAGGATCTTAGGATGCTAAGAAACACATCATGTTCAGATTTTATCTCTTATGTTCATTGATGTTGAATGAAATGAGAGAGCACCATTTGAATCTTTTAAGCACAGGACCCTCGGAAAATAGTTTAAGGAAAATACTGAATTAGAACTATGTGAGCCTTTCTTTAGATCATCACTTACTACTGCTGATGATGAGGGGTTTCATTTGTTTAGTGATTCCCCTAAACAATGAACGCCCGCTATTTTTTTTAGGAATGCAGTGAGGCAACATATAGATATTTACAGTATAACTTTTTTGATAGCTTATCAGCCTTTATCTGCATCATTACTGGATTCTTCACTATCGGCTCACCCTGAAGGCTTTAATTTTCTTCATCATAAATTTCCGGCTATCTCCTTATTTCCCTCTGTTCCTTCAGTTCATAGATTGCTTTGCTGTCTTAGGCCAGTCCCTGAAAGGGGAAACAGTGACATAAGTTGCTACCACACTGGGAAAGAAGGTACCTGCAATGCCCCATTCCCGCATTCCTGAGAGTCCACATGGACGGAGTGGCTGCAGCATTCTTTTAAAGTCCATTAATTTATCAAAGAGTTCAGAGTAGGAAATTGGATATTCACAAACTTTTATGGCTCCAACAATCGTATTGAAATCATCGCCTAGTTGAGTGATGATGTGAACAAAAAGGTCCTCTTTATTGATTGAATTTTGGGCAAGGTTCATTTCATATGCAATGGATTGCATTTCATGAAGAAATTCAATAACTGATTTGGTGCCCTTTGGATTCTTGGCTAGCTTAGCTTTGAGGGAAATAACTCTGGTTCGCGAAGAATTTGCATAGCTAACATTAAGACGTTCCCAAGCTTCTTGTGAGGTTGCAACCAAGGAGATGATTGGTTGAATGGTCTTGCAAACAACTGCCAAGAATCTGCTAATAAGAATTTAATCATGTCCATACCAGATCGAATTCTCTAAAAATGCCAAAGGAAGTGGATATTTTATTATGAATTTCTCTAAAGAATTTTTTAGAAATCACCCATTAGAAAAGTGTAGCAAAGGAAAAGTGAGGATGATAACAGCGGAAACATGCCAAGTAGTGAAGGGGATACTTATATTATCTAGAGAGGAGTGTTGCATACTCAGATGTTATAACTTTTCATCCAAAATCGCCCGTTTTTTAAAAATAAATCTAGAAATTCTTATAGATTTGAATATCAATGACATGAAACAACTCATTTACGTTGTTTATATCAAATTTTAAAGAGAGAAATTGTTTTACCTTATAAACCAATCTCTTATCATTAGTTGCAAATAAATATCATTAAAGTCGAAGAAGCTACATGAGAGATTAAGCAAGACATGAAGTAGATATTTTTAAATCAAATAACTTTTGAGAACAAGGCTCAAATAAGGAAGAGAAAATACACATAAGTATGTTTCGAAGACATTCTAATCATTTTTCTTCATGTACATGATTAATTTTAATATTGGAGGTGATGTACAAATGATACATATTTCTTTATTTTTACTATATGATATTTTTTGCATACTTTTCTATGAGAATTGAACGTGTTATTCTTTAACATGTTATTTTTTTTTTGTTGTATTAAATGAGAAAATATATAAGGCATTTGTTTTGTGTAAATGTGTTAAATGAATCGGATCAGCTCATGGGCTTAACATGTTAGACCATGTGTCTTAAGGTTAGACTTTAATTTTTGAACAATTTTCTTATAATTAAAATGAGGATAATAATTTTAAATTTTTTTTGATATGATCTCACTTATGGTGAAAAAAAACCATAATTATATTATTAAAAAATAAAATGTAATATATACTTGAATATATAATTTAAATTAAACTTAATTACGAAAATGAATATTGTGAATAGAGATTGAGAGACTCGAGAGAACTTGGAGAATTTAGAGATAAAGATTTTAGAATAAGATAATTTTTATCTAAAACCCCATGAATTTGTAAGATTCGCTCCGCTGACACTTGTAACTCTGCGTTATTCTTCTCGTTGTGCATATCTTGTATCATGCCCTTTAATAATTTTTTCATTTATTTGGGGTGTAGGAGGAGGCCAAACGCCCTTTTGGAATTACAAATTAAAATATATATTTGATTTTTTGACATACACTATTATTGAGTACCCATAAATAATAATGAATTTATTCAATCTAGAAAATTAATTTCGCTTGTGACTGATTTTGTTATGTTAATTTCTTAAAGCTTTTCCATTCAATATAACTTTTTAAACTGATAAAGTAGATGATCATTAGATAAATCTTGTATTTAATTTAGAATGATAGGCATGCTTAAAACCTTATCACAAGGAATTAACATGGGTAACGACATAGGCATACATCCTTAAGCACACTCTTTCCTGAAGCACTGAATCCGAACGCTGCAATACAGCTAAAACCGCAATGGACATTATCACAATCTTTATGGTAAACTTTTCCATAAAATCAAAGATTGTGGCATATTCATGTCACACTTGAAAAGTGAAAATTTAAATGAGATAATTTTTTTTCTGGTGTGTATTGTATATTGATACATGACTAGTTTTATATATTAATCTTTTAAATATATAAATAATATAAAATTATTTATATTATTACGAATAATCTAAATGGTATTTTGATTATCAAAATAGATGCTTATAGCTTTGGATCGACAGACTCAAATATTCTATAACAAGCATCAAAACTACATAAACTTGAAAGTCATGTATGTGAGTGCTTTATACTGTACTTCTGTATTTCTTAAAAAAAAGTAATAGCTAATGGTGAAATGTCTATTTGTATTTAATTAAAATTGCTTAAATGTTTAATCGAGAAACTGATATTGTTTATTCTCGATTATATTTTATTATTCAACTATTTGATAATTTAAAATTGGTCAAAAGACTTAATGCCCCAGCATAGTTCCTCTAAACGATACACACTTTCATGTGTTATAGAATCTACTGGATTTTAGTCCACAAGCTGATCCGAGCATCAATGCGCTATCACACATTAATAAAAGGGTATCTCATGCATTATCATGTGTTCATTATATATTAGAATGGTGTTCCATGTGTCATCATGCAACAATGGGAGTCAAATCATTGACTGGTGATTGATAACTGTTGATCGTATTGATCAATTGATGTAATAGGTATTGATTAATTTGGGTTATTTAATTGATTGGTTAGATCGATCTGTTAATTAACGAGTATGAGTTATTCATTGATCAAATGAATTGGCTAATTAGGTTTTCTCAATCCGATTATGATTAGAAGCATTGACAATACCAACATTTATAAAATTTGACGTCACGGTTTCAATTTTGATTTTTCGTTGATTTTGGTCATATTTTGATCAGATTTTGGGTCTAATTCATGTACAACATACCTATGCATAATCCAAACACGTTTCTAAGCTTCAATTTTGGGAAATTTGCACAAATTGATTCAAATTCTAAAAGTCGATTTTCAACTTATTTATAGGCGAAAAAAAAAAAAAAATCCATAAACAATATTCATGTACCCGCAAACATCACCCATACCCTTATACCAATGTGTTGGAAAACATAAACCGTCCGTGAATTTGAACTACTCTTTTTATACTATGTCTAGTCAAATCTGTAAAATTAAAATTGCCAATTTAACCAATAATTTTTTCAATTAAATTACCCTTTTAATGATTTTATTGTTATAATATCTTAAAGGTTTTTCATTCAACATCAATTCAATAAAACCTTTCTAACAGATAAAAATAACGAACAATAGATCAATCTTTTATTTATTTTAAGGTGATAACCACGTTTAAAACCTTAAATACAAAATTAAAAGGACTTAACAAGGATAACTACATTGGCATTCAAAATCAGAAATGCTTTGTGTTTTAGTAGGTACTCCGGCTACATATTTAATTGATTTTTCACAATATTTAGCATCCACCACCATTGCCTCATTGCCTGCAATTATTAAATTAAGAACAATAAAATATATATTAATTAATTAAAACGCTTTTTAAAATACATAATTTTTCATTCTATTAAATAAAACCTGTTTCAAATTCAAAGGAATTAAATTTAAAATTTACCTGCTGTAGAGAGGAGAGCTAGTAGAAGTATATCATATAGATTGAGAAATTTTTCATTTTTGTTTCCCTTTTTTTAAAATAATCATACATTAATTTAAGGTTACTTGGGTGTGGCCACTAATATTTATTATTAAATTTATGGAAAGACAATCAATTTAGATGTTTAAAGATATGAATATGATGGTATAAAATTTATTCTACTATGATGTTTTCAATTTCTTCACAGGGAATGGTTTATTTTATTGATATTTATTCTTATATAGATAAATATTCCAAGTAGTAAATGTACCACATCCATATCAAACTTTTAATTTTTAAAATCCCCTTATATTGAATATATATATATATTTTTTTTTTGTAGTTTCTGAATTTAATGAGCTATCCATTGATCCAACAAATTGAATAATTGAGATCTTTTTAACTCAATTACGACCTAAAGCATCAAAGAACCCTAAAATTATTATCGCTATCAATTCATCTATTTTAATCATTAATCAGATAGAATCTATAAGACTTTTAATCAACCCACATCGGTAGTCACTCTTGCACCAATATTTGGCACCAATGACAATGAAATCCGATGAGATTATTACTGTTTCAAATCAATTTTTATGTTTAATGTCGATTCAATAAAACTTTCTTAATAGATGAAAATGATGATCAATAGATTGATCTTTTATTTATTTTACGGCGATAAGCATGTTTAAAATCTTAAATATTGAAAATTACAAGGACTTAACAGGGATAAGTGCATTGACATTCAATATCAGAAATGCATTCTGCTTTAGTAGGGACTCCGACTTCATCTACACAAGCTACTTTGCAGTCAAGGGGAACGCAATGGCTTTTCTCATAGCCAATTGATTTTTTGCAATATTTTACACCAGCCACCACCATTTTCTCATTGTCTGCAATTATTATATTAATAACAATAAAATATTAATCTATTAATTAATTAAAACACTTTAAAAATATTATTTTTTCATTCTACTAAAGAAACTTGTTTCAAATTCACAGGAATTAAATTTAAAATTTACCTGCTGTAAAGAGGAGGGCTAGTAAAAGTACCATATAGATTGAGAAAATTTTCATCTTTTCTCCTTTTTCTTTGAAATAACTATAAATTAATTTATGGTTAGTTAGGTGTGGCCACTAATATATATAATTTTATAACATTAAATTTATGGAAAGACAATTAATTTAGATTTTTAAAGATATGAATATGATGGTATATAAGGTATAAAATTTATTCTACTAGTTCACAATTTGTTGTAATTCAATATTTTTATTTTCTTCATAAGGAATGGTTTATTTTATTAATATTTATTCTTATAAATATAAATATTCCATATAGTAAACATACCACATCCATGTCAAACTTTTAATTTTTAAAATCCCCTATATTGAATAATTTGTTTTCGTAGTTCATGAATTTAAAATTTATTACTCGTATATAACAAAATTGATATTTGTTCAAAATTAAATTAATTTTATTAAATTTTTAAACGTTTAGAAGTTGAAGGGTAAAAAAATATTGTAGGTTATAGAATTCAAGCCAAAAAAAATTTAGATTTACGATAAAATTGAATTTTATATTTAATGTATTACCAAAGAAATGAGATTCCTCTTCTCATTTTTCACAATTAAGAGATTTTCAGTTCTCTCTTTTTATTCTTTAAATTTTGTTTTTCAAATAGTCTTGTCATGAAGTTTACATTTGATTCAATTCATTAAAATAGAAATTATATAACCTAAGTTTTTATAAATTTTCATTATTAACATTATACTTTTCATATTGAACTTCTAACACTTCTAATTTTAATGTCACTATTTCACATACCAATAAAATTATGTACATACAATTTTTGTATCCAATTTTTATACTCAAATCATATGTCTTTATATGATTAGATGATTTTGAATTAAAGATAAATTAATAAATAATTATATGATGATACATTATTTAAATACACAAGATAGGTATAAAAATTGTATGTATATGACACATACAAATTATGTGTCAACATCCAAGGGAAAAGGAACAAAACTCGTTAAACTCGTTATTAAGTCCAATAATCTCTTCTAAAATAGTTAGGTTCTCTTTCTGAAACCTATGCTACAGTTTTTATCATTAAACTCGTTATTAAGGAGGATTAGTCATTGAATATAAACAATGTTTAGATGATTCTTAAAAACTATATAGATCCAAACGCATGATTCATTCAGATTTTTCTTTAATCCTCTTTCACTTATGTATTAAATTGATTTATAACTATAATTTAATATTCTATATGAAATGGATGTGTGAATATGGTTTAAACAAATTTAAATTCAACATTGACACTTGCCAAAAGAATGTAAAGTTTGAAATGATCTAAAGGAAGTTATACCCCTCAGGTAAAACAGGACCACTGCAAAACTTGCTTGCATCAAGTGCCATCGGATGCCAACCAACAGTTCCCTTACAACTAAAAGCTGCAGTCAAAACAACAATGGGATAAAGATCTCATATCTGGATAAAGATCTACCAAATATGAATACTGGATAACTAAAAGTAGGTCTGAAGGCATATTAAAGTGGATAAGAAAAAGCCAAGCATCAAATAGACATTATCCTATACTTAAAATGAATCACAAAACATAAATAAAATAACTAATGAAGCTATAACATCAAAACCTAATGATGATAGTCATAAATTTCAGGGACAATAAATCTCCATCAAGCAACAAGATCTTGGTGCCAAATGAAACGAAATTCTCATAGACAGGTCAAAAAATGCGAATTGATATCAGCACCTACACTAAATGTAACTTTTGGTGTCTAAGTTTTATGAAATTCAGGCATCTGAAGACTTCTTAAAGCTCGAAATTAGGATTTTAAGCATGTTAGTTGGATCTATAAGGAGTTCCATAACGTTTCGAGTGACAAGCTTTTTAGTCAAATTCTGAAAGGCAAGAATTGAACTGATTATATTACTCAAAATTAGATAGATCAATGAATAGAAAATGTTAATGGTTATGGACCATTTTTATTTATTCCATTAAGTTTTCATCAACTGCCTAAAGCAGTTACATCAAGAGAAATCGTCACTGTAATCATTGATGCTTTATGTTGACATTGGATTGTTGGAACTGCTACCATAATTTTTTTGATGATAATAAATTGCTCTGCTGGTGATTGTTTGATTATCTGTTGAACTACCCTTTGAGGTGGCTGTGTTTGGAGGAGAGTTGTTAGGTTGAGTGAGTTGCAGGTTGTTTTGGGTGTTGCAGGAGAGGAGCCATAGCCGATTGAAACAGATCAGGTATTCATCATTTTTGGTATCTGAGCGACGTTGACGTGGGTTTTGGTGAGCATCAGGATAGATTCTAGATTCGATCAACTGGAATACGACTTAACGAACCGACTAGATGGTTGGAAACAGAATTCAATTGTTGAGAGAAGGTGTCGGGGACGGGAAAGATCTGATAGCGTTACTGTATCAAAATAATCAACAAGGAAACCATGACAAAGCTCTGATGGGGCAATCAGAATCTGTAGGAGAGGCAATGAGTCTCAGCGCGAGAGGATGAGAGTCGAAAAGAGCCGATAGATATCTGAGAATGATGTGGAGAAGGGAACCTGGGCCATCAGACCAAGGTGTTATTAGACGAAATGCTGGTCCACGAAATTCAGGTGGGTTTGAAAATCAGTTTCTACGGATTGAGTCGCCCCAACTTTCACGGAAGAGATCCCACGGGGTGGATTTTTAAGGCTGAACTTCATTTCACGGTGAACCAAATAGGTGAGGAAGATAAGGTTTCGACAGCCATCATTTGTATGGACGGACTGTCCTTAACATGGTTGCATTGGGTAGAGGCCAAAAATCCAATAATGGAATGGCAGATTTTTCGACAGGCATTGGAAGAGAGGCTTCCACCATGGGAAGAAGAGACGATAGGAAGTGTTGTAAATGAATTAAAATTTTATTAAATTGATTGGCCCAACATCCCTAATTCATGAATTGATAAATACATGTTTTTTTAGATAAGTATATAAATAGTCCAATATTGATCAAATTTATGTATAGGTGAATAATCAAGTTCATGAATAAAAAGATATTCATGAATATTTATATATGTATAAATAGCCAAGTTAATGAAAGAATAAATATTAATAAAATAATAATAATAATAATAATAATAAATATGTATGAATTAAGAGATGCATGAATGTGATATTATATATATATAATAATTTCAATGTAAAGAGTTATGTATATATTTACTTGACTTGATAAAGAGATATATAATAATTATTTTAATATAAATAGTTACGTACACATTAATAAATAGAAGTGTCTTTATTCAAAAAAATGGGGCATATAATTTTTAAGAAAATATAACTATTTATTTTTTTTTCTTTCAATTTATAAAATCATGATTTTGTATTTTAAATATTGTCAATTTAAAAAATTTGATCAAAACCTGTTAATTGTTATGTTATATTTATCAAAAAATTGAGATTTTATATTTTGAGAGATGAAATTCAATAATTTTATTCAACATTACAATTTAAGATTCTTATTTTAAAGAGATTTAATTATCTTTAGAATCTTATTTCATCTTAAATAATATTATATACAATATTATTATTACTATTATTATTAGTTTATTTTTTTATTTTATAAGTAATTTTCATCTTCCACTACATTTTCTTTTCGATTAACGCAACATAAAGAACATCTTTCACTCGGCAGCAAGGCACAGTGGAGTACAGCAGTTGGTTCGTGAAACTTTTAGCACCATTACCCAACTTACTCAAAAGGGCTTTCGTTATGGGTAGAAGGAGGAGATCGGATCTAAATTACTGGTATTGGGGCCCAACACTCTCGCCCAAGTAATGGGCATGACCCAAAAAGTGGAGGACCTAAATGCCGGGTTGTTAAAGAAAATCCGGACTTGTAATGAGAAAATTTGGGTTCCATATTAATATTGCAGTGATCATGCTTTCTTTTTTTAAATGGAGATTTTACTCCAGATAAAAGAAGAAAAATGGAGATCTCGCTCAAGTTTCTTGTTGTTGTGCATGTCTTGTATCTTCGGGAATTTTTTAAAATTATGTTATATATTTAATAATATTTTTCATTTATTTGTGGTGTAATAAAAGATCAAATTAAATATATGTATATATATATATAAAGGTTTTCCATTCAACATTAATTCAATATGGTTTTTTAACCGATAAAGAAGATTATAAATAGAAAAATATTTTTATTTAATTTAAAATGATAGATAATATGTTTAAACCCTTAAATATTGAAAATCACAAGGAATTAACATGGGAAAGTACACCGACATACTTGGCTAAACACGCACTCTCCTTTAGCACGAAATCCGAATTTCAGGACACATTGTCCTTTACAAATAGTGGCATTGCAACCTTTTTCCTTCACAATTGATTTAAAACAGTCTGCGCCATCCCATGACCTTACCTCATTGCCTGCGATTTTTATTTCCATAGCAATACAAATTAATTAATTAATTAATTAAAACAATTCAAATATGTATAATTATTTCATTTTTATCCCCAAAAAAACAGCTAAGGAATTAAAATTAAAATTAAAATTTACCTGATGCAAAAAGGAGGGCTAGTAAAAGAACCATATAAATCGGGAAATTTTTCATTTTTTGTTCTTTTTGAAAGAATTATAAATTAAATTAATGTTAGTTGGGTGTGGATTCTAGTATTTATAATTTTATAACCAGGAAATTATGGAAAGGCAATCCAATTGAAATGGCATATATGTTATAAAATTTATTCTACTATTTCACAGTTTGCAATAATTCAATGTCTTGGAAAAGAATGGGTTATTTTGTTAAATATTTATTCTTATATAGATAAATATTTCTTGTACCAAAGAATGGGTCAAATTTCTTTATAATAACATTAAATTAAATTTAATAGTTGAATTTTAAAATAAAAAACAATTTTTAAAAATAAAATACAATATATTTTTGTTATAATATTCGAAACCATCTGTTATGTAGAAAAATTCTTCTTTAACTTAATTAATGAAATGATATTTCAAAATGATTATTTATAAGAATAACGACCAACAATTCAATATACAAGTGAACGTTTCTCATTCGAAACAAATAATTTGTCAATTTGTATTATTTTCTTATCTTGTTCGGATGTGAGAGAGTCATAATTTCATATCGTATCAAAATAAGGTTATTATTTCATCTCTACATCACTTAATAAGTGTTAAAAACTTAAACAGAATTTAATAAGTTTAAAGGTTAAAAAATTGAATGGTGAAAAGTTAAAGAGTTGAAAGGCGAAAAAATTTAGAAATTTGATTAAAACATTAATCACAACGAGACCTGACAAGAACATCCTAATCTCCAAGAAGATCAAAGTCGAGTATCCAAATGAACACACAGCAGCTATATGTTAGAGCCTTCAACTTTTTGCCTCACATCATGGTCAATTTTCTCTACATCCTCCCTTGCCTAAGGTTCCAGCAAAATATGCACTCTGTGAAAATTCCGATATGATTCTTTTCATGAAGTAGAATCGATTTATCTAAAATAGTAAAAGCCACAAACGTGGATTGAATAATTACAATCACTTTT
>JAJEJH010001884.1:0-15495 GCA_026122585.1 Anacardium occidentale
GACTGATGAATACAGGGATTCGGCATCCTGGCCAAGTGGGCTAAACCATACCAACGAAGTGCCAGTAAGCTAAAATGTCCTACCATACTAGTCCTCAGACCAGGAAGCTAAAATCTAACTAATCTGACTGAAGTCAGAAAGCTGAAATCCCATAGATGCCCCTTCAAATTCACCCTAAATAATTGACCCTGATATCGAGCCCTGAATGCTGAAAATTGATATAAATGGATCACTTGATCCCTTTTCTGAAAATACTGTTTAACATGTTATGCTGAATGATGCTATCCATGCATGTTATCTTATCAATTCTCTTTTCTTTCTGATTAAAGTTTATCTTACTGTTTCTATAACTTATTAAGCTCATTAATACGTTCTGTCTTCTATTATGTTTTTTTTTTTTGCCAGCTTTGTCTCTGTTTTCTGTTTCTGTTCTGTTTCTGTTTCTGTAAACTGTATTTTCTGTTTTTATTCTATTTTTGTTTTTGTAAACTGTATTTATTACTGTTTTCCTGTTTCCTGTTCTCTTTCTGTTCTGTCTTTATTTCTATTTTCTAATCATAACCTATCACTAGATTACGCTACTTAAGTCTATTGATGAGTTTCTCGTTCTGTTGTGAGATTAAAGTGTGATTCTGGAAAAATATCTTATTCTCTTTTTCTTTTATTTCTTTTCTTTTCTTTTCTTCTTTTCATATTCTTTTTCTACTTGCTTTCTCATTTTAACTAAGAGCACGGGCATGCACTATCGGACGCACGGGCGTGCTTGCAAGTGCACGAGTTGTGTGCCGGTCGTGTAGCCCAATCATGCAAGGTTCTAGAAATTCTGACTAAAATCTCACATTAGGCTAACGCACGGTCGTGACCCTCACTAAAAGTTAGTCGTGCATGCCTCACATACACGATTGTGACCTTGCCAAAACCAGAATGCATGGGCGTGTGCACACGAATGGACGGGCGTGCATCCAGCCCTATTTCGACACCAACGGCTGAAATCTGCAAGATCACACCAAAACTCAACCCAAACTCATCAAACGTCAAATTAAACATACAAGCATGCAACATACACTGCTATTAAACTGAAAGCATGCATCAATCACTGTAATAACCCAACCAAGGAAACACAAACCCAAGGAAATAGGAAAAAGGTAAGGGAATACTTACCTAAAGCTGCTAAGATCTTCTATCTCTCTATCCCAAGCTGAATCTTGGTTGGAATGGCTGCTAAAGCTGACTAATCTCTCCCTCAAAAGGCTAGGGTTTCTTGGAGAGAAAGAAAAGGGAAAAACTAGCTGAAACGGGCAGAGGAAAAACATTGGTTTATATACCAGCCGGCATGCATGGGCGTACGACAAACATGCACGGGCGTGCATGGCGAGAAAGGGACGCACGGGCGTGTGTCCAAAGACGCACAGTCGTGCTCCTTCCACAAGCTGCATATAAAGCCAACAAAAGACCACTCTACATTCCTATCTCACTGAAACTGATTTCTAACCCTGAATCAAGGCCTAGAAAGACCATTCTAACCTTGGGTTGTTACATGGATCGAGTAAGACATCTTCCATTAAGAAATCTAAAGAGAAAGCAAAGATGCATATGTTTGCTCTTATCATCAAGAATGATGGTTTACACTGTTTCTTCTATAAAAAGAAGGGACATATAAGAAAATACTATCTTAAAATACAAGTTTGGCTAGAAAATAAAAGTAATCTCCTATCTTTAGTTTGTTATGAATCTAATATATGTATTTCTCATAATTATTGGTGGATTGATTCTAATTCTACAATTTATGTTACAAATACCTTATAGGGTTTTTTAAACCAAAGGAAACTATTAGAAAGTGAAAACTACATCTATTTTAAAAATCAGATGCCTTCACATGTTGAAGCTATTGGAACTTATAAATTGATTTTAGATACTGAAAATGTTTTAGTTTTAGATAAAGCCTTTTATATTCTTATTTTTTCTAGGAACTTGACCTCAGTTTCATGACTTATACCTTTGGGATACACCTTGAACTTTTTTGAAAATTCTATGAATTTCTTCAAGAATTTTGTTGTTATTGGTTGTGGTATATTATGTGATGGTTTGTTTAAATTAAATTTGAGTAATGCTCTATATAGTTTAATAGCTTCACAAGAATTAGCAGGTATTAAACGTTACATCATGACTTAGAATTCTTTATTCTTATGGCATAGAATTAAGAGATCGGTAAATTTAGGTGTCTTGCAAAATATAGACTTTACTGATTTCAATACTTGTATAGACTGTATTAAAGTTAAGTAGACTAATGAGTCAAAGATAGGTGCCAATAAGAGTAGTAAAATATTAAAGATCATACATATTGATATCTATTGCCCTAATATGAGTTCTATAGGTCAGAAATATTTCATCACCTTCATTAATGATCACACTAGATTTATGTATCTCTACATGCTTCATAATAAGGATGAAACATTAGATGCTTTTAATAGTTAAAGTAGAAGTAGAGAAACAATGTGGAAAACAAATGAAAATAGTGAGATCTAACCAAAGAGGTGAATATTATCGCAAATAGATAGGTTTTGGACAAGCACTAGGTCTATTTGTGAAATTTCTTCAAAAGCAATGTATTGTTGCCCAATACGCCTTGCCTAGTACACTATCACAAAAAAGGTTTAGTAGAAAGAAGAAATAAGATGCTATTAAATATCGTAAGGAGTGTGTTAAGTAACTCTAGATTACCTTACTCTTTGTGGCTTGAAGCTTTTAAACTAGTTGTGTATATTTTAAATAGAGTTACAACCAAGGTTGTTCCCAAAACGCCATTTGAATTATAGAAATGTTAAAAACTAAGTTTAAAACATTTACATATTTAGGTTGTCCCACTGAGGTTAGAGTTTATAATCTACATGAGAGAAAATTGGATCCAAGAATTTTAATTGCATTTTTTATTGGATATGCTAAAAAGTCCAAATGATATAGATTTTATTGTCCAAACCACTCCAGTAGGATTGTTGAATCAAGAAATGCCAAATTTTTGGAGAACGTATGGTTAATAGGAGTGATTGACTTAAAGACTTGATTTTCGAGAATTCTAATCAAACGAAGGACATGATCTCTTATATAAGTACTCTTTCATCAAGTCAGTTGTTGGTTGTTCATTCTACCATAGTGAACATAGAGGAACCGACTATACTAGAATTATATCTTCCTGAAGTAACTTTAAAAGACCATAGTGAGCATCTTTTATAAGAGAATCAACCAACTGCAATCTCAATCAGAAGTTGTTGTACCAAGTTTAAATAGATTTACTAGAGTTAGAAAATCGGTAATTCTTAGTAATTATATAGTATATTTACAAGAATGTGACTATGAAATCACTACTGAAAATGATTATGAGATATTTTCACAAGCTATTAAGGGTGATAAATTTGATTTGTGGTATAATACTATGAAAGATGAAATAAATTCGATGGCATATAATCAAGTTTGGGATCTTGTTGAATTATCTGTTAAAAAAATAACCTATAAGTTGTAAATAGGTTGTCAAAACCAAAAGGGATTCCAATGGTAATATTGAGGGATATAAGACTCATCACATTGCCAAAAAGTTCACTTAGAAGGAGGGAATTGATTATAAGGAGACTTTTTCTCTTGTTTCTAAGAAAGATTCCTTCTACATCATAATGGTATTGACTGCCCATTTTGATTTTGATTTACACCAAATAGATGTGAAAACAACATTTCTGATTGAGGATTTACATGAAGAAGTTTATATAAAACAACTTGATGGGTTTGTTTTGAGTAGTGGTGAGAACTTGGTATGCAAGTTAAAAAAGTCCATATATGGGCTTAAACAGGCCTTACGACAGTGGTATTTAAGGTTTCATGATGTTATTTCTTCTTTTGGTTTTGTAGAAAATATCATGGATCAATGTATATATCACAAGGTTAGTGGGAGTAAAATCATTTTCCTTATGTTGTATATTGATAATATTTTACTTACAACCAATGATTTGGGGTTGTTACATAGGGTGAAATAGTTTTTCTCTTAAAATTTTGATATGAAAGATATGGATGAGACATCTTATGTCATTATCATTAAGATATATGGGGATAGACCCTGTAAGCACTCCAATTGGGTATTACTGTTTATTGCTCTTCTATAATTTAATGAAAATATAATATTAATAAATAAGAAAAATATGGTCAATAATACCCAACCAGAATACCTAAACTGAACTGAAGTGTCGCAACGGAAAACATGTGGTGCAAATGTATACATACACATATACATGCCTAAAACTTCATTATATTAAAGTACGTGTGTGATAAAACATATACATTTACATGCAAGAAAAACTAAATAGGAATGCAAACCGAAGCATGCTGCAAACTAAAGCAAACTAGATCCCAGACGGCATCCAACTCCTCCTCCTAGCCCCCAACATTCTAACCTGCAAGAGAAAGGAAAGTAGGGAGTGAGTGATATATTCACTCAGTAAACGCTTCCTATCTCTGACCCTTTACCAATCATCCTCGGAGGATTGCCACATCATCTCATACAGTAACAAACTTATACACGGGAGGAAACCAAACTGGTTCTCACGTGTCATCATTCTTATATTAAGCTTTTATTCTGTTGTTTATCTCTTTACTGTTCTGTTACTTGTTTTCTGAAGTTCACGTATCATTACGTGGCTTTTCTTATGTTCTGATAAAATATTCTTCTTTAGCTCAATTACTGATTGGATACTGCCTATGTAAATAACCTAGAATGAAGAGAAATCTGAGCGGCCTAACTTGACTCACTAAGCTTTCTTTCTGATATTTTGATATTCGTGTCTTTTACACAATATTTCATATTCTGTTCACTTACTATTTCTTACTGTCTTATCGTTCTCTGAATGATATGCAACTGTGTATGTCATGTAGGAATGACATACAATAAAACATGCTGAAATCATAACTAGGCCTGGGCTTGTATACTGAAAATAGTTTTCTGAAAACTGTTCACTGAAAACTATGCTGTTAGATCATGGGATCCCATATCTGAAAATCTCATATGAAAGCTTTATCTGAAAGCTATGCTGAAAACTGTGTACCCTGGGTACTTGCTATGCTGCGTAGACTGATGAATATAGGGATTCGGCACCCTGGCCATATGAGTTTCCTATGCAAACACGCACCATAAACTGTATGGGTCACGTGATACCTTTGAATCTGATACTGAACTGAGCGTCTCGCGCTATAACTGCATTTGATCCTAGGATTAGGAAACCTATAATCTACTAACTGAGCACCTCAGCATATGCCAGTTCATAGGGCCAGTAATGAGCATATAGCTCCTGATGCAACGGGTGTGCTGAAACTCACAAGTGTCCCCTCGTATTCACCCTTGAAATCAATGTTTTTCTACTGAAAACATGAATTTGGATCCTTGGATCCCTTTTTGAAAACTCTGTATGGCATGTCATGCTATGCTGTGTATATGATGCATCATGTAAGCTTAACTAAGCTTATTTTACTGTTTCATATTCATTTGATGGCTTTCACTGTGCACATTTCTTATTTCATGCTTATTTTCTTTTTTCTGCCTGACGCACGGGCGTACGTGTCATATGCACGGGCATGTATGAACTTGCACGGGACCGTGAGCAAGTCGTGCATGTGGTCGTGCTCGGCTCTGTGATTTTGCTGCATATTTCTCATTTTCTCTTGGTGTACGAGCATGCATCAATATGCACGGGCATGACCCTGTATTTTAAGTTATGCACGGCTACGTGAACACGGCCGTGACCATGCAGAAAACGTAGTATGCACGGGCGTGCGCTACGCATGCACGGGCGTGCGTCCTGCTCTGCACTACCATGACCACTTGGAATCAAGCTGATTCCCAACCAAATCTCATACCAATCTCAAATTAAACATTTCCCACATGCAAAACACTTCATATAAACATATTTTCCCTTTCAATAGCTTCAAATCACACATTCATCATCCAACCCATCACAAAAGCATGTATAAATATATATTCTCACACATAACACATATATTATGCATCAAATGTAGCATCCCAGGTTAGAAAAGCCCTTAGGGGTAGAGTTTTGGGGTTAGAAATAGAATTCAGGGATAGTTTGGGAGTCTAGAAGAGTTCAGGGGTGAGTTGGTAGTTTTCCAGAGCTGTGTGGCCTTCGTATGATTCCTTTAGGGAGGTTTTAATCATGCGAAGCGCGGGAAATGGATTTCATTCATTTTTCCAGGTGCACTCCCGTGCACCAAACCTGCACGCCCGTGTAGGTGAGATTAAAGTGAGAGAGACGGGAGAGTTATTGCATTTCTCACCCATTTTTTCAGCCAAATTTCTCTTCTCCATTTCAGCAGCTCCCAGCCCTAGGCGTGAAATCCAGCTTCCAGCGGCTCCCAATCCAGCTAGAGATCAGAGAGAATAGCTTAAGTTTGGGCTTCCAGTAGCCATGTCAAGAGGTAAGTGTTTCTTACTTCTTCAGCATATTCCCAGCTTGTTTGATGATTGTCTGATTTGGAGATGTTTGTTTACATTTCCAGCATGTTCAGTTGATTATATGTGATGAATATGATAATTGAAATGCTTGATTTCCACCTATGAGCATGTTTGCTGGTTGTGTGTGTGTGTTGTGAGAGAAAGCTTGGCTTTCCATGGTGGATTCAGTAGGAATGGATGGATGATGAAATTGAAGTGATTAGTTAGCTTGTTGAAGTGTCATTTATGCATGTTTTAGTTTAATTTTAGATTGGTTGAGATTTGGTTGGGTTTCCGACATTTCCAAGTGAGATCTACTGCTGCAAACCTAGGTGCACGACTGTGTGTTGGTAGACGCACGCCCGTGTGCCTGTGTTCTTGCGAGCGCACGCCCGTGTGCGCGATGAGCACACGGCCTAGAATGCTGGGCACACGACCGTGTGTCCTGAGGGACACGACCGTGTGTCCTATTTTTGCATGAAATGGCCATCAGATTCCAGAAGCATGCACGGCCAGGCACACGACCGGGGCACGGTCCCATGTGTCTGGGCACATGCCCGTGTGCCCTTGCCATGCACGACCGTGTGCCTTCCTTGCACGGTCGTGTGTCAGTCAGATTTTCCCAGAATTTCAGAAATTGACTTATTAGAGGTTTGGTAATCCATCCAAAGGTTTTTAATCATCAGATAATCCAGAATTCAACCAAGAACAGATGCATATGCATACATAGCATAGCATATAGTCTGAAAGAGGATCCAGGGATCTGAATTCAGTAGTTTTCAACATTCAAAACCTAATGTATGGGTTGCAGTTTTGGGTGAACTCGAGGGGGCATATGTGGGACCCAGCTTTCTGACACCAGTCAGTCTGCTCAGTATTTCAGATTCAACTTTCTAGCCTGTAGCTAGAATGTTCAGCCCACTTGGCCAGGATGCCGAATCCCCGTGTTCATCAGCCTGATCAGCAGCAGGTACCTTTGGGTACGTTCAGTTATAGATTCAGATGCATGCATCATCAGCAGTTGTTCAGATATTAAGCCATGTCATGACATTCATTTCAGCAAGTAATTGATAATGAGAAACAGATCATTAGAAACCAATAATCAGATAACAGAATAATCAGATTCAGCACCCGCAAGCGAATAGATGTATGATAGGGCCGAGATCAGGTATGTATGCCCTTGTTTGTTGCTTGCTTAGGTCGAGGGAAGTAAGGAATGCTTACTGGGTGATCTTTATCACTCATCCCTTTCCTTCTTCCTTCCTTTTCAGGTCAGTGTGCTGCTGGTGAGGAGCGGGTGGACTGAGGCTGGCAAGGAGGACCCCACACACAATTTTCCAATTGTATTTCTTTTCAGTTTTGAACCTGTGAGGTCTTGTACTTTATGTAAATGCTTTCAGATGTAATCAGATGTACAGAAACATTATATTATGAAAAGCCAGTTTGGGCTCATTGTATATTTCAGTTCAGTTTTCAGCTTCCGCTTGTGACGTATTTAGTTTCAACAGGTTTCTTTTTCGTAGGACTTTGGTCACGGGTACCTAGTTTCCAGTTATTTTAATAAATGATCAGTAATATTCAGCAGCAGGGGTACTCGTGGTGGCGGGTCCTACATCAAATCATCATCATCATCAACTCAAATCATCATACATGCAGTAAAGCATCATAAGCATGTTGGAATCGAACCCATCTCAACCAAACATGTATCAAACATACTGGAATCACAAGGGAAAGAGGTAAGAACCGCCTACCTCTTGACATGCTTTCTCTCTCAAAGAAAACACAAGATCAAGCTGGATTGGATGGTCTTGGATGTTGTTCTTCCCTTATAGGGTTGATGCTGTTTGAAAATGAAATGGAAACTTTGGGTGAAAATGGTTTGGAAACCGGATAAGCTTAACTTAAATCAAGGCGGTTGAAACTTAACGCACGCACGAGCATGCACCTCTCATGCACGGTCGTGCATGGTAGGAAAATTACAAAAATGCCATTTTCCCGCGCTCACATGCAAATCCACTCAACTAGATCCATGCACAAGCCACTGAACTCTAGAAAATCATTTATTTCACCCCAAAACTTTCTTACAACCATATAATTCTCATAAATCTCAATCTAACCCTAGATTAGAAGCCTAAAAGACAAATCTAACCCTGGGATGTTACAGACCCCATCATGTTTTAGGGTTATCTCAGGAAGACTATGTCAATAAATTTCTTGAGAGATTTTAAATGAAGAACTACTCACCAAATATTGGACTTATTGTCAAGGATGACAAATTGAACTTGGATCAATATCTAAAGTTTGATATTGAAAAGGAACAAATGGTAAACATTCCATATGCCTCAATGATAAGAAGTTTGATGTATGCTTAGGTTTGTACTTGATCCTATATTGCATTTGCAGTTGGAGTATTGGGGAGATACGAAAGTAATCCTAGCTTATATCACTAAAGAGCTATAAAGAAGGTTATGAGATATGTTCAAGGAACAAAAAATTTAATGCTTACATATAAGAGATCTAACAATTTGGATGTTGTTGGATATTTGGACTCAGACTTCGCTGGTTGTGTTGATTCTCAGAAATCAACATCTGGTTATGTGTTTTTGTTAGCCGAGAAAGCCATTTTGTGGAGAAATGCAAAACAATCTTTAGTTGCCACTTTTACCATGAAAGATGAGTTTGTTTCTTGTTTTGAGGCTATTGCACAAGGTATCTAGTTACGAAGTTTCATCTTTGGACTGAAAATTGTTAAGTTCATCACAAGGCCATTAAAGTTGTACAATGACAACTCTGCTATTGTGTTCATTGCTAAAAACAATAAAAAAGGAAAGTTAAACTAAATACATCGATAATAAGTATTTAGCAATTATGGAACGCATAAATGCTAAATAAGTGTTTATAAAATACATTCAAACTGAGTAAATGATTACTGTAAAGGCATGCCACCTAAAGTTTTCAGAGATCATATTGTATTTGAGACTTCGTAATGATTTATGTTTATGAGTTGTATTTTACATATTTATGTAATTGATTCTGTTGGTTTGTTTCTCGTTGAGTTGTATACATTTTTGTTAAAAAAACAAATATAATGTAGGACCAAGAATAAACATTTGAGATTTATTTATAAAGTTTGAATCCATATTTGAGTTTATTTAGAATAGAGAATTGTATTGTGATACATAAAAGGTAATACCTGATTTAAAGGGACTTACCGCTATGATTTGCACAATTTTTAATTTCTACTTAAACATAAAGGATGTCATGGATAATGTCATAAAATGTAAGACCAAGTAGGAAAATGTTAAAATTATCTAATATAAATGGTCTTAACACTTTATATAAGGGCAAAATTGTCTTTTTAGGCAATTTGTATATAAGGTTTTCTCTTGCACTTGATGGGCGCACAGTCAGACATACAAAAATCAGAAATTGGCCCTTAAAATCCACTGATATACAATACCTATCTCATCTAAGGTTTCAGTGTGAATTTTGGAAGAATTGGCTTTCAACATCAAAGAAGATAATTTCCTTTGGGACGAATTGCAGCAATCGATTTCAAGAACTCAGAATATGTTCATGGCAGGAGGTATGCTTTCGATTTTGAAAATTCATTTGTTTTGGTTATTATGTGATAACATGTTTGTATATGTGCCTATCATCCCATCCCATGGACAACTTTTAACCAGACTGGTCCACACTCCCTTAACTCCTCCTCAACGCCATCGCAAAATGCCTCCCCAAACTAATCAACACCCTCTCTTTTTGTGCTGTTTGCAACTCATTTCGACTCTCAGTTCCTCCTCCAAAACCCCTCTCTCCCCGCTCCGATCTCAAAATCTCCTTCCCTCAAACTTCCTCACCTTATAGTTATACAGACAACTCTCTCTCGCCCGGACCACCATTTACGGCTTGGAGCTCCTCGACTCCACTCAGCATACGGGCGATACATGGCTCCTCAAAGTTGAAGAATTGACCTCCGGTAAAGTATGAATCGGGGATCCTCTCTTTAAACTTTGTTCCGAGAAGTTTTCCCAGTTGTTACCCAAATCTTTTAACTTGGTGGATTATTGAGTGGAGGAGATAATCAAAGTTTATATACTTCAATTAGCGTCCAACAAATTCGACCCTTCTTGTTTCAGAAAAGTGGTAATTTCTAATGAGAATGAGCTTGAGCTTGAAGTTATGGCGTTACTTACAGAAGACAAAGTGAGACTATGGAGAAGTAAAAACAAAATGTGGACGAACATTGAGATTGGCGGTAATGGATTAAATTTTGAAGATGTTATTTATCAAAACAAGAAATTCTTTGCCACTGGTTCATACAATTACTGTGGATCCTATATCTTTAAACGTTTCCGAAGTGGCAGCTCCTGTGACAAAATCAAATCACGGATTAATCTCTCCTCGGTAAATCGTTTGATGATTTGTTTTTGATCGACAAATATTGGTGAGAAAAGTATAATAAATTTGGATTGGGTTGCAAGGAGGAGTGTGGCACTGTTCACGCGGATATTTTCAAGCTTGACGAAGAGAAACGCGAATGGATTCAGGTCAAGAAGGGGTTTTGAGAGAATAAAGCTGTGTTTCTGGGAGAAGATTACTCCTTTTTTGTTTCGGCTGAAGATTTCTCCGGTGTGAAAAGGAATTGTATTTATTTATATGATAAAGATTTCTCTAGGTTGGATTTTGATTACCCGGCTGTTTGTGTTGTGAACTTCTACAAGGAGGATGATAACGGCGGATGGAACTATGGCATGTCAAGTTATTCGCAGGTTTTCTGGCCTCCAGCCACCTGGTTGAAGGTGAATTGATTCCATCTCCAAAGACAGGCTGCTTGTAAATATAAATTATCATGATGAGAGAAGCCGATTTCATTAATGTGTATGTACGAAATTAGTGTTAAGATGGATAACTTCTTAAGAAGTTCTCGTTTTGCACCCTCTTTTTTACTTAAAAATATATGTATGTAAATTATCAGACTGTTTTATGCCGGCCAAAGGACTATGTCCCACCCATAGTTTGGGGCAGATACAACTGTCGCCCCCAAGGTTTCAAAAGCCTGAACTCTCACCCTAAGCCAAATTTAATATTAAAAATAATAGTGTACAATAACAATATAGAGGCATTTTTATCTTTTTAATATTAAAATTTTATAAATTAATAAAATAAATTTTATATAAATATAAAATATTAAAAAAATTAAAAAACATTTTTAAATATTTTTTTAAATTTAAAAATTGAAGTAGCCACCGCCACCAGTGCCAGTGGCAATGGCCGTCCATAATAGAACTAGGTGGCCATTTCCGACCACCTGGTTCTAGGAAAGGCCAGATCTGACCTCCCCGTTAGATGGAGGCGGCCAGATCGGCCGCCTCCAGTTTTGGCGAAGGCGGCCAAATCTGGCTGTCTCTGTCTGAAATAAAGGTCGAAAACGATCGGTGGGGCCAAGGCCGACCCTTTACGGTCGTTTCTAACTCCTAATTCTATCGGAGGTGGTCAGATCTAGCCTCTCCTGGAACCAGACGACTGAAAATGGTCACCTAATTCGATTATGGGCAGCTATCGCCACCGACATTGGCGACGGTGGTTACTTCAATTTTTAAATTTTAAAAATTTTTTAAATATATTTTAAAATTTTTTTAATATTTTTTGAAAATATTTATATTTAAAAATTATTTTATAATTATAAATTTTTAATTTTTAAAAGGGTAGTTTAGTCATTTCAGTAGAAAAATTATAAAAAATCCTTTCAGGGTGGGAGACTAGGTTTTTGAAACCTTGGGGTGGCAGTTTGTATCCACCTCAAACTATGGATGGGAAATAGTCCTTTGGCCGTTTTATGCCTAATGCGTTTAATATTTTTCTCATTCAAGTTGTCATATTTTCGTCTTTCGGGGCCTTGTTTTTGGGGATTTTCGAAAGCCGTGATTGAGGAGTGAAACTAACTTTTTGTGTGTCCAATTGTCAAGTTTTAGTTATTGGTTGGCTCCACTTGATTCCCAAAAAATGAGGTAGAAATCAAATCCGCATACAGCACGGCGAAATATTGGATCCCTCTTTTTTTTTTTTTTTCAAAAACAGCTGAAACCAATCATTTTATCCTCGTCAAAGACAGTTAACAAAGTAACAATGTGATCCCCAAATCATTTTAAGAGATAAATTTTTAAATTCATCCACAAATATTTATTATTCAATTATACAGTGATTTTAGTTTTGTCACAAAGTGATAATTTTAATGAAGAAAATTTAATTTTCAGAACTTAATACTCAATTTAAAGATTTCATTCTACAATTATCATTATTGGGAAGGAAATTTAAATTTTGTTCATCAAATAGCGCTCAATTTTAATTTTTTCTTGTGGTGCTTGGTGAATGCATGGTTGTATAATTTTGTCAAAAGTTTTGGCTTTGTGTTGTCACATAGATCTAGTTTTATGAAGCATTGTTGCATTCAGTAAGATTGTTATTAGAGTGCAATATGACCTTTATGCCATATTGTTGCATTTTGATGATGACTTACCAAAAAATGAGAATATTCCAGCGTTTCAAGTCATTTTAGAATTCTAGAAAGTGCCTTATGCATGGTTGCACACTTTGCATGCACGTTTGTGTGTAGGCTATTTGTTCATGGCACACGGGGTTGCGACATGCATTTTGTGTGCCATAAATGGTTGTGTGCCTAGCACATATGCCTATGCATTGAAGTCTTAAATCATGTATGTGGTTATGGCTATAGTAATGTATGCTTATGGAATTTTGTTTTATTTTTTACTAATGTAACACACGACTGTGTGTCCTATATACATAATCGTGCACGTGTCTTTTTTCATTTGTTACACAATCATGACCCTATCTCATGTATGCTTTGCATATGATGAGGACATGTCTATGTGCCTAGAACACATATCTGTCGATAAAGGTGATTTTGTAATCCTAACTCTTTATCGGGATTAGATTGTAATATTGAAACCTTTGGGATTAGAATGCAATTTTTTGAAAGTTAAGGGTGCAAAAAAATTTAGCAACTTGGTGAACAATTTAAATTAGTTTATTCATTTTGATTGTTTGATATGTGTCATGTTTGATATGTATGGTGCCTAGTACACAATCTAAGAACCTTTGTTTTGTTTATTTTTAGGAATTGTGTGTAATTTTAAAATATGGTCTACGTGTCATGCCTCCTCTTGATCTTTGATGTACATTTTTTTCTCTTTTTCCTTTCTTCGAATATAACTTGAGGTTTTTACTTTTATTGATGTAAAATAGATTAGGTCATTTTATTTCTATTTTTAGAATAAAAGGTAATAAAGGAAATGTTTGCAAAAATGTTCTTGAAGGCAGAGTTGAGGAAAGACGTACTTGAAGACTAGAAGATTAAAGATAGAATTTAGGTTGATCTATGTAGGACCCGCCGCCACGAGTACCCCTGCTGCTGAAAAATACTGTTCTTTTATTTATTAAACTGAAAATTGGGTACCCGCGACGGGAATCCTACGAAAAGAAAACCTGCTACTAATTACATTGCAAGCGAAAGCTGAAATAATCTGAAACTGAATTACAAATGAGCCCAAACTGGCTTTTCATAACTATATAACTGTTCTGTACATCGTTCTTTACACCTGAAAGTATACAAATTACATACAAGACCTCACAGGCCGAAATCTGAAAATACAACTGAAAACTGTGTGTGTGGGGTCCCCTCTCGCAAGCCTCAGTCCACCCGCTCCTCACCAGCAGCAAACTGACTTGAAAAGGAAGGAAGAAGGAAAGGGATGAGTGATAAAGATCACCCAGTAAGCATTCCTTACTTCCCTCAACCCAAGCAAGCAACAAACAAGGGCATACATACCTGGCCTCGGCCCTATTCGTACATCTAATCGCTTGCGGGTGTTGAATCTGATTACTGGATTGTTGTTTTTCATTATTAATCAAATTCTGAAATGAATGTCATGACATGGTAACTGAAATCTGAATATGCATGCATACGAATCTCTAAATGTACCCAAAGGTACCTGCTGTGCTGATCAGGCTGATGAACACAGGGATTTGGCATCCTAGCCAAGTGGGCTGAACATTCTAGCTACTGGCTAGAAAACTGAAGACTGTGCTGAGCAGTCTGACTGGTGTCAGAAAACTGGGTCTCATAGATGCCTCCTCGAGTTCACCCAAAACTGTAACCCATACATTGGGTTCTGAATGCTAAAAACTACTGAATTCGAATCCATGGATCCTCTTTCAGGCTACATGCTATGCTATGTATGCATATGCATCTGTTCTTAGCTGAATTCTGGATTATCTGATGATTAATAGCCTTTGGATGGATTACCAAACCTTTAATAAGCAATTTCTAAAATTTTGGAAAAATTAAGTTGACGCACGGGCGTGCATGCACCCACACAATCGTGCTGGGCAAAGGCACACGGGCGTGTGCCCAGACACACGGGACCGTGCGCTGGTTGTGTGTCTAGCCATGCAAGCTTCTGAAAATTTTGGCCATTTTACGCACAAAGCGGACACACGACCGTGTCCCTCAAGACACACGGTCGTGTGCCCAGCATTCCAGGCCGTGTGCTCATCACGCACACGGGCGTGCGCTCGCAAGAACACAGGCACACAGGCGTGCACCTGGTTTTGCAGCAGCATGACTCACCTGGAAACACTGGGAACCCAACCAAACTCTAATTAAACGGAAACATGCATAAATGACACTTCAATAAACTAACAAATCACTTCAATTCCATCATCCATCCAATACCACTGAATCCACCATGGAAAGCCAAGCTTTCACTCACCATATACACACATAATCAACAAGCATGCATTCTGAGTGGGGAAACATCATACAAGGCTTCAAATCATCATCATGACATCATACAAACATACACAATATGCTGGAAATGGAAACACACATTCCCAACATCCACACACATCAAAATGCAAGCTGGGAACACTGGAAGAAGAAAGAGAAAGCTTACCTCTTGACATGGCTGCTGGAAAACTTTAATCCAAGCTAT
>JAJEJH010001885.1:0-15446 GCA_026122585.1 Anacardium occidentale
TAATTTTTGTTTTTTGCTCTACAGCTAAGTGTTAGCATTGATGTTCCTGGTGAAGAGGCATTTCATTTTCAACCTCGCTTATTTGGAAAGGTATTGAAGTAGTTATTGGTTTCAATAAGTAATCACAAGTGTATCAACATTTAGGATTGCTTGGTTATACAGGTTAATATCATAGAATCCCTTAATTAAATTAGATGTTTAAGAATGATGTGGGATTGACAGTTGGGAATTCAATTTTGATAAACATATCTTTCTGTGACAAATAAAGTCCATATTTATATTTGCTTTAGCTTTCAGTGGGTTTGTTTGTTTTCTGTTTTGTGGATCAGTTGCTTGCTAACTTGTCTACAATCCTTGTTCTACATTTTGGTATTTGTTTTTTGTGCAAACAGATAATACCTGCCAAGTGCAGATATGATGTCTTGTCTACCAAAGTGGAAATCCGTCTTGCAAAAGCTGAGCCAATACATTGGACAGCTCTTGAATTCACCAAGGAAAATACAGTTTTGCGAAGGGTTAATGTGTCATCTGGTAGGTTGATGTGCTTGTAGTATAACAATTTTTTCATATCTCAATTTGATTTCAAGTTTATCTTGTGTTTAGGTCACATTTTGTCACTCACCTTACTTAGTGACACTACCATGCAGCTGCTGAAAAGAAGACAGTTTGATTTTGTTTTTCAAAATGTATATAATTTAAGTAGTAGTGTTTCGAATTTTCTTGTCTTACAGTAGAAATATGTCTGCTCTGCTACTAGACTGCATGATTAATACTTTTATTTTGATTGGTTCAGTTTGAAATTTGGATGGGCTTGTTAGTATTTGGTAGTCAGATAGCATTAATGATGAAATGGCTTATGACTTGCTAGCAATTAGTGAAAAATGATATAGGGGGGCCTGTTATTCTTGAAAGTAGAAGACTGTGATGCTTGACAGACTGCTTTAGTTTCAGGTTTTATGAGGTGGGAACCCAGTGGGGTAGACTAGGATATTTGGTAGCTAATGGAACGCTTATGCCTGAACATTCTTGTGTTGCTTCTGTAATGATGCCATGAATTGCTTGCTGACTAACACTCTTCTTATACTCCTTTCAACAAGTATAATAACTGCAACTGATTTTGCAGTCACTGGATCTCAACGACCAACTTACCCATCTTCAAAACCTACAAAAGATTGGGATAAGCTTGAAGCTCAAGTGAAGAAAGAGGTGTGCCTAAAATTGAGTTGCTTTTAGATTCTATTTTCATGAGTACTTCACTCTGTTGAAGGCATGATTCTTGGTGACTCGTCTTCCAGGAAAAGGATGAGAAGCTAGATGGTGATGCGGCTTTGAACAAGTTTTTCCAAAACATTTATGCCGATGCTAATGAGGAGACAAGAAGAGCCATGCAAAAATCTTTTGTAAGAATCTTTTGCCTGTATCTGTTTTAAGTCCAACTCGGAAAATGTGCACTAAACCTTAATATTGTTGATCCCATTTTACAGGTGGAGTCAAATGGGACAGTGCTGTCCACAAACTGGAAAGAAGTTGGTTCCAAGAAGGTAGAAGGAAGCCCTCCAGATGGTATGGAAATGAAGAAATGGGAGTACTAAAATATTCCAATTGAACATAATTGTAAGTTTTAGGGTTTGATTTTTGGTCTGTTTAAACTTGTCATCACCTTGTTAAGAGACCCCATTTTGTCATCTGTTGCTGGTGTGTTACTGTGTCTAGACTTGATCGTCAAATACATTTTCTTTGCTTTTTTATTTTAGAGTTTAAATGTTTTTGATGTGTTACCCTTGACCCAATATGGTTTTTCTGCTTGAACCATGGTTTAAAACTATGATTAGACCATTATATAGAAGTGCTGCAACCTTTTGGTTCCGATCCAATCTGGGTTTTAAGATACCGTTTTGCAGATGAGGGTCTTTATTGTTTCTTTTCAAAGACCAAGTAAAAGCCCTTAGATTTTTACAAATTGTAGAGTGTTAATCCTTTATTTTAGATTAGTTCTTTGGATTCCTAGAAAAAAATTAATATAAAGCAGCTTGATGTATGCTCATAAATTAATAATACTAATTGTTAGCTGCTGCCGTTATTTAGTCTTGTTATTAGAACTGTTTAATAATTAAGTTTTAATTTTTTAAAGGCAAAAAAAATAGTGTGCAGATACCTCTCTTGAGGCCTTAGTTTTTTCTAAGACACCTGGAAATCCCTAAAAAACCTTCTCAAAACGACCAATTTTTTTTTGATGAAATACTGTCGAGGCCACGTCCAAGTCAATATGAATCTGATGTAGAATCAGTCTGAACTAATTTGAATGATTTGCAGGCACTTGGGAAAATTTTGTGACTCTAATAAATCTATATTTTTGTAAAAAATTATGCTTGTGAATCCGATTAAGTTTAAAAGAGGAAAGAGCACAAAGGTTATCGTAATGTTTGTAAATGAATAATGTGACCATTTTCACTTTCGAGTACGAGGATAGGTATCCTTTAGTTACCTGGTTTAATGTATATATTTGTATTTGTTTTGTTAATAAATAAAAGATATTTTGATTGTTTATTCAGTTTCACATATGAATATGAATGATCGTAAAAACAATACGCATTTAGAATGATAGAGTTGAGTCGAACAATCGGATGAATTTATCATATTTTCTTTTTGTACTTATCAAGATGGTCATTTTAGAAATTATTCATAGGTTTAACATTACTTAGATTTAGGATGCTAGTAATGGTAATGAGGTTATTATAATATTGAACGATTTTATCAAAAAATGGTGACAATTTATATGTGTTGAAGTTGTTGTTTATAATTTGGTATAACATATAGGTGTGTGATGTCTACTAAGCATGATTGCTAGATTGGCTCAACAAAAAGATTTTATATAGAAGGTGGCTTATGCATATATAAGAATATCCTTTTAATTTAATGGGTATATATAGTTCTTTGATTTGAGGCCACCGAATTGCTCTATGCAAGAATTACCATCTAATGTACCAGAGTAACAGGGGTTACCACTAGGGTAATACTCAGCTCTGTTGAGATCTATGTGTGGGTTAATGATGAATCAATAAAAGATTTGTTACTTTTAAGTACGAGAACAATATCTCATATGAGCTTATTGATCGACATCTATAATGACAATTTTGTGACCATAATAAGATTCGATTGTTATCTAATCCATGTCATTTGGTTTGAATCCATATCATACATATAGAGGAAAGTTAAGATAGACATCTTTTCTCTATCCCAACCTCAAAAGATTCAATATGATGAATAGACTTGCATTGTATATTAATTATCTAATTGTTCAAGTTCAGGATTATTTGTCGACACTTTATTATATTAGTGATCATGATGTCTTGTTAGAGGTCACTTATAGTTTATGTTTGGGTTTTGTTTGAATATGAATGTTACCAACTCAATTATGGATGTAGATTAAACTTCAGAGGCTTAAGATTTGTTGATTTTAGTGGAAAATGTATGAATGAAGAATTGATTGACTTGTTAAATCTATTCGAATGAAGTTAAAAGTTAAATTATGATTTTGGTCTGACACACAACTATGTTCTTTAGGCACACAACTATGTGTGAGTGTTTGGTGGTTATATTTATTGGATTACGGTCAAATTTGGTCAATTTGGACTGACTTGTTAAGCGCTCGTCTGTACAGAGTTGACACATACTCGTGCATGGTTAGGGTAGTGGTACATAGTTGTCTGAGAGGTTATGAGATAAATATCCATTATATAATGATGATAAGTGCAAAAAAATGATCGTGTACCTTAATACATGCCCATGTGTGTTAAGCAAAATCATGACATACGACCGTATATGTTGCTTTCATAGTTGTTTGTGTGCCTTAACATAAAAAGGACTTCTTTATTGTTAACATTGAGAATTTGGAAAAGAGTTTTCTCTCTCTTTTTCATTTTTCATCCGCTTATGAGCTAGCATCCGAGATATATGGTTGAACCTCTAATGCTTCATACTCTGTATGAATATGATAAGTGTTATCCCAGGAGAGTTGGATAGCAGACTCAGTTTTGTCTTCTCATTGCTACTCAAAGATTACAAAATTGATTTTATAGCTATGAATTCTGAAACACCCTATGATTAAGTAGGTCATGTTTTATATATTTTCCTAGAACAAGATTCTAGATAAGATAATTTGAGATTCTTTTTTTTTTTTTTTAAATACATATTTCGCTGCATAAGTCCCTTGCTTATGACGCATCTCAACCCAATAATATCATTGTAATTCCTTGTAGACTAACCTCTAAAAAACTTTTATGTTGAGGATTATTTAAAAAGTAACATATTTGGATTTACTTGATAGAATTGTGTCAATGTCTTTTGATATATACAACAAAAATATTTAGTTGTTTAACAAGATTAAACAAAATTAGCCTTTTTTATTTTTATTTTAATGACTCGGGATCCTTTACCTATACCAGTCGGTCAATCTTAACTGATCGGGTAGTTTAAACTAAAAAAAACCGGATAAATCAAGGGTTATTGACTTCACTACAGTTTGAACCCTGACCACCACTTTGGATGACCAAGACTCTTACCATTAGGCTAAGCCTTAGGGGTATAAAATTAGCCTCTTTGAAGACAACCAAGCTTTATAAAATAACATAAAATTTTGGATATCAAACACCTTTAAAGAGTTTGCTATAACTTTTAGCTATTTCAGAGCCTTACTCAAGCTTTTAAGAAAGGAAGAAAGTGTTAGAGTAGGTGATCCAATCAGTTTGTCATGTTTTAATATTAATAAAATAATATTACTTTATCTTACTCGTGTATTTATTTATGTCAGAGATAAACATCTATAAAAAATAATAAATTGTATCTTGATAGTGAGGACTTTAGGAGCATATTGAATAATCTTTCTAGAAACATCTACAACCAAAATATTATCATAACCAAAGACATTAATAATGTCGATAGACTATCTTAGTGTTTCATGACTCTATCAAAAGATGACAGATTTTATATGTCAAAGTTGTTTATTGGTAGTCTGAGTATTTTTTCAGAGGATTCCATATAGAAGACAACTCCAATGTCTATGAAACAAATTCTCTAACAGATAGTGGTATAAATAATCATTAGATTTAAGATGATCAAAATGTCTTGTGTATTAATTAACGTAGTTTGATGCTACTTAACGTAATCTTTAATTTAGGGTAATTGAAACAATAGTAATTGACTGTATTGAAAAGTGCACTAATGTTTTGTTCATATCAATAAAGAATTCATCACGAGATGATATCTTAATCCGCAATTTGATTCATGATAACAATCATAAAATCTATAGCTATAATGGATTGAGTTATTTCTCAATCCAATTATATTCGATCGTTGTTTCATAAATCAAACACTTATTAATCAATGATTGTTATGAGCTAGACATTATTTCTACATTTCAACTCTAATGCGATGTCGGACGATAAAAAAATTCAATTATACAATAATTGTATCGTGGACACACTTATGTTTTTCATTGATTATTTATTAATTAGGTGGTCATGACGTCTTGATTGATATCAATCTTAGCGTGTCAATAAAGAAATTTTCAAATTCGTATAGGATACCATTTCCAAATAATCAAAATGGTTAAACTCATTTAATCTCAAATATATTTTGACATATATAAAATAAATATAATAATTAATAAAATGTTGAAAAGAAATGAAAACTTGTGAATTGACATACCGATTGAGATTGAGATGGAGAGAATTGGGTGGAGTGGTGAGTGAATTATGGTTTGCAATTATAAATATTGGAGGGGATATTTATTGTAAATGGAAATTTAAAAAAAAAATATTATGTTGATAGGCGTTGGATGAGGCAGGGAGCCTTTGCCCATCGAACGGCCTCCGAAGTAAATAAAAAGTTTAATTTTTTTTTTATTCATGGATAGTTGGGTCGAGCAGGTTGGGCTTTCAAAGTTTGACAAAGCCTTTAAGGCCCATGCTAGGGGCATAACCCGCAAAGGGAAGGGACCGTGAGGCAATTCGACCTCCTTGATGTGTCTATTTGTGAATAGAAAAAGGCCAAATAACATATTGCCACCCAAGGTTTGAATTTTTCTACCCTCAAAAGTTTAAAAAGTCAAATATCCACCCTCAGAGGGGTATTTTTGTCTTTTTAAATTAAAATTAAAAATAAAATTTATAAATATATTAAAAATATAATTTAAAATAAAATATTATTAAAAATTTAATAAATTAATAAAAATTTTAAAAATAAAAATGTTTAAAAAGCAACATTTTAAACAAATGACAAAAAACCCTAAGAATCACACAAATGATTATCAAAGTTTAAAAACTTTAGGTTTATTGTAGTATGAAATGGATCATGATTAGATTTTGAAAAATATTCTAAAATAATTACGGTACTAGAAAGTTCGAATTATATTGAGCCAAGACTCTTGATAATACTAGTTTAATTAAGATCCATTTGATTTCTCATAAATGGAGATTTTAATATGTATTAATATATAATTCGAGTCTAACTTTTTCAAATGGATCTGAGACTTATTCTAATTCAATTTTATAAATATTTTAAATTTTGCAAAATTCTCTAACGAACCTATTTATCTAACGACTATTGTCATAATTTTTCATGTTCATGATTTGGGTTAGTTATAATAATTGGTATGAAATAATTAAAGTTAAAATGATTAACATCAAATGATGAAAGTTATAATGATTAACATCAAATGATTTTAAAATTATAATGATTAAAATCTAGTTAAAAGATTGAATTATTATTATTTATTTAAAAATAAAAAAATTATTTTTTATTGAAAAAATCAGAATTTTAATATTTTTTTCAAAACTAAATTTTTAAATTGATTTTATCGACATTAAACTTGCAATAACCTAATTGGATTTTTTATTAATGATGTTGTGCTAAATTTCGTGAGGCACTAACATAGAAAATTTTATCTAATGATGTGTGTGTCAACGTAAACAAATTGTCCATGTCATCAGATAAAAATTTAAAAAACCAATTATTCAATTTTTTTTCTCAAATTAAAATAATCTATGTAAGTCTTAAATTTATTCATGCCAGTCTAAAAAATTTTCACATCAGCAACTTAATATAGACGTCAACAAGTAATTATTTTTTGAATAAAAAGAATAATTTATATTATAATTTATCGATATTAGAATTTAGTCTATTTTTTGTGATAAAGTATAAGTTCAATCATTTTAATAAATAAATCAAAATATACGATTTATTTAATAAAAAATAAATGCCCGATCTCTTCATTAAAAAATATAATTGAGTTTCTTCGATCTTGTTATCTTAATTGAAATATAATTGGTAAAACATTAAACAAATAATATTCTATTTGAAACCAACAAATAAAACTTGAAAATCAGAATAATAAACCTGAAACCATTAACATTGAACTTGAAACAAAAATAACTTGGTGTCAAGAGGGCAAGAACATTGGGTTTGAAAGTCGTACTTAAAAACCTTTAACATAAATTTGAAACCTATTAGAATATTTTTAAAAGGAAAAATAATGCTGTTAAATTCATAAAATAAATATTTTTTAAATTACATTTGAGATTGAAAAGAAAAAAAATTGGTTCTAGAAACTAAATACGAGCCGTGTAAACTTGCACTACATAGCAAAATCCATTGACTATTCCCATAATCGGTGCTTCATATTTTACTCAAACACATGAGAGATCCCGATTTGAAGCCTTTTTTCTCATTAAAGAACACTATATATATATATATATATAGCTTTGTTTATTGGGATAAGTTTGTTTTAGTAAAATAAGCACAAAAAATTTTTGTTTGTTCACTAAAAAATCATAAATATGATTTAATATTTAAAAAAAAAAAGGGTTAAAAGGATCTGGATATAGACTATTTTACCAATTAAAGGGTTAAGAGTCTCCAACACATATAAATATTTTTTTTTAATTTTTATTTGATTAAAAAAATAAAGTTTTAAAAGTTAACATGAAAAATTTTAACTTAAACATCGTTGCACGATTTAAGAGAATTTAATAATATTAACAAATGGGAGAAACCAAGAAATTGATACAGTTTTATATATATATATATATATGATTTTGCTAGAACACATGTGGGATGGGGATTTGAAAATCTGTGTTTCCTTGGTGAAGATGGGACTTTGTTTTTTTTTTTTAATAAAACAATACAGTTGTTAAGCCAACAGCTACTTGCATTTCTTCTTAGCCTTATTGGCTGTTTAGAATGATTAATGGAAGAACCTTCTTTGGAATTCTTACTGAGAGAGGCTAAAGGCTCCCCAAGCAAACCCCATAAAGTTAATAATTAATTGTTGGGCGGAGGACATAATCCCACCCAAAATTTTCCACTCTTAAAACCTAAAAGCTTATTCATAAAACATTATTTATCTAATTCTGTTGATTTTTTTTATATAAAAAGGTTAAAATGCTTTTAACAAAAAATAAATATTATAATAAAACGATAAAATAATATTAAAATATATAAACATAAAAAAATTAAAACTAATAAACAATAAAGTATAAAAAAATTTTCAAAATAGTTGTTATCACTGTCAAAAACTGAATCAAATGTCTCATCGACTCCACCATTAATGATGGTAGGAATTAGACAAAGATGATTATTTTTAGCCATTATTGATAAAGAATGTGATTAGATTTGGTCAATTTCGTCCAAAGAAAAATGTTAAGTCTAATCGTCTTACGCAAATGTCTGCGTCTCGTAAACCTAATTTGGTTTTTAATGATAGTTGCCTCTATTTTAATTTTTTTAATAAATTTTACTATTTTTAAATCTATTTTTACATATTTTAAGATTATTTAAAATTTATTTTATTATTAAAAATTTTTTATTTAAAAAATAAAATTATTCTTTTAACTATTAATATTTAATAATCGATGAATGAGAATTTATAGTTTGGAAAAACTTTGAGTGGGATTTAGTCATTGGCCTTAATTGTCATGAGGTTCAAGTTTGAGGTAGTTGCTTGAAACTAATCCTGAAATATCATGTTGTCTATTCTAAGTCTTGTTCAGGTTAAATGTATTTTGACTAAAAAAAAAAAAAACCACCATAGAAGCAGGCATTGTTGCCCATGTTTCCTACATAAAATTTGGACTTCCTGTATTATTTAAGTCCACCAGATGTAAGATCTAAGATTTGAAAATACCTTGTATTAATGGGCCATTATAAAATACTTTTTATCTAATTTTGTTAATATAAAATTATAATAAAATATAAAATAATATTAAAAATAATAAAAAATTTATAATTTAAAAAATAATATATTCAAAAATTAAAATAATAAAAATTTTTAAATTTAATAAAAATATTAATAAAAATTAAAAAAAAAAAACCATCTAGCACCGTCAAAAACTAAATCAGGTGGCTAGAAAAAGGCCACCTGATTTGGTTTTTTACTAGATTTATCCATTTCAATCAAAATAAGAATGATCACATTTGATCATCTTTTATTACCTGATTTAGCTTTTGACATCGTAGCTGTAAGTGATTTTAACAATTTTTTTCAAAATTTTAAAAAATATTTGTGTTAAATTTGAAAATTTTTTATTTTTTTGCTTTATTATTTTATTTTATTATAATATTTTTATGAAATTTATTTTATTATTTTTAAAGTTTTTATTCAATAAAAATTTATTCTTATAATTATTAATATTTAAACGATTAATTATTAAATTTAAATATTTATTTTGGTTAATAAATAAATATTTAATTTTTTAAAATTTACAGTAAAACGTTACTTGTATTAATAATAAGAGAATTATGTGATATGATCTGCCAGTCTTTTAACTTCTTTTTCACATGTAACATTGGAGGAATTGGTAGGTTTTGACGTTCCTCATGCATAAATCGAGAGAGACCGGTGGCTACAGTTTTCCGGGTGATTCAAGAAATTATCGGATAAAATATTGGATCGTTGGGAGTAGTGGCGGGACTGGTGCTATAAGTATGCGTGTTTCATCTTCTCTCTGGGAAAACACATAGCGTCAAGCTCAATGGAGTCCATAGTTATGTATCCATCGCCAGCCATTGGCCATATCATCTCCCTGGTTGAGTTGGCTAAGCTCATCCTCAAACATAAGCCTTCACTCTTCATTCACGTTATCATCTTCGATGTGCCCTATAATGACGGCTCTACTGCCTCATATATTGACAAAGTTTCAGCGACCATTCCTTCTGTTATCTTCCACCATCTTCCCACGATTACCCTCCCTCCATCAATTACCTCCTCCACTCGTCACCATGAAACACTCACCTTCGAAGTTCTGCGGCTCAATAATCCTAATCTTCATCAAGTCCTGGTATCTATCTCCAAGAGTTACACCGTTTCTGCTTTTGTTGCGGACTTCTTCTGTTCTACTGCTCTCTCTGTCACTGCTAAGCTCAACATACCTTCTTACGGATTCTTCACTTCTGGTGGTGGTGCATTGGCTGTCTTCCTCTACCTTCCAACAATACACAAAACCATCACCCAAAACCTTAAAGATATCGACACTCTTATTAACATCCCCGGCGTGCCGCCCATTCCTTCCAAAGAAATGCCAAAACCAGTGCTTGAACGCGAAAACAAGGCCTATCAGTTCTTTATAGACAGCTCGATGAAGTGGTCAAGGTCAGCGGGAATTATAGTAAACACTTTTGAAAATCTTGAATCAAGAACTGTCAAAGCAATGAATGACGGATTATGCGTTTCGGATGGATCCACACCACCCATTTACTGCATCGGACCATTAACCACAGCAGATAATCAGAGAGAAGACTCTGGTGTAGATGAAAATCATGATAGGCCCGAGTGTTTGAACTGGCTCGACTCACAGCCTAGCCAAAGCGTAGTTTTTCTGTGTTTTGGTAGCCTGGGATCATTCTCCGAGGAACAGTTGACGGAAATTGCTATTGGGTTGGAAAAAAGTGGGCAAAGGTTCTTGTGGGTGGTGAAGAATCCACCTTCTAAGAACAAAATGCTGGCCATTCCAGAGCAACTAGACCCGGATTTGGATTTGATACTTCCACAAGGGTTCTTGGATCGTACTAAGAACCGGGGATTAGTTCTCAAATCCTGGGCTCCACAGGGGAAGATATTAAATCATGATTCGGTGGGTGGGTTTGTCACTCACTGCGGGTGGAACTCGGTGCTTGAAGCAGTTCTTGCCGGTGTACCCATGGTGGCATGGCCTCTCTACGCTGAGCAAAATCTGAATAGTATATTTATGGTGGAGGAAACGAAAATCGCTCTACCAATGAAAGAGTCTGAGAACGGTCTTGTGGGTTCAGCTGAGGTGGAGAAGCGAGTGAGAGAGCTAATGGAGTTGGAGGAAGGCAAGTCTTTGAGGAAACAAATCAATGCAATGAAAAACGAAGGAAAAGCAGCACTGAACGAGGGCGGATCCTCCTTAGCTGCCTTATCCAATTTGTTTAACACATGCAAATTATCATAAAGAGAGTATTAATGACTCTCAATCAGAATCATATGAGAATTTTCTGTTATTGTATGCCTCTTAAAATAAAGATGGACTTTTGGACTTTCCTAGTTGAGATTCAGATCGTCTATCATTAATATACTAGTTAGTGAAGTTCTCTGAAAAGCCCTAGATGACAATTAATGTGAATGGCCGTGTGTCTGGGCGAAAAGAAGAAAGCGAATTGCTGAAATATCTTTTCGATGGAGGAAGAAAGCAACCTTTTAACAATGCGGTTTCCCCGGCTCACTGCTGAATAAATTACATTGTCCCTCCCGAGGTTTTGCTCAAGAAACCCTTGGAAGATACAAATAACACTGACCTACCCAAATCAATTTCGGTGTTATAAGAAATAATGACGTAAAATAATAATTTTATCATTAATTAATTTTAAAAAATAATTAAAAAATAACTTCCTTATAGATTTAATCTAAATATGTTAAATATTATAAAATAATCTTTTAAAAAGTTTAGAAAATTAAATATTAATATGATATCATAAGTATTAACACCTATTTTTCATTATTAGCACTGCTTGATCATTTTTAGCCCTCAACACACTTTTTTATATTATAATATAAATTGTCGTAGATAATAGATGAAAGTTTTCATTGATGAAAAATTGAAAGGGTACAAAATAACAAAACAAATGAAGAAGGGGAAACATGTGAAATCGACGGAAGCCTAAAATCAAGAAGAGAGGAAAAAGAAAGTAATGGTGAAAACATAAAAGCGAAATCAATGATTTTTTTTATATAGTTTGAATATTTAAGTCAAGGTAAAATGATAAATTTTTTTAAAAACTATGTCAGAATTTTTACGTTAATAAAATTTATTTCGGATAGAAATGTGTTATTCATATCATTTTAAGGGACCCAAATAACTTATGACCACCCAAAGTTTTCTTAAATGAATTCACAACCTAAAACTTTAAAAACGATAAATATTCACTCATTAATTAATTTACATCTATTTTTATTAACATTTTAGATAAAATAACTAAAATACCCATTAAAATATAAATATTATTAATATTAAAATAAATTTTAATATAAAATAATATTAATATAATAATAATAAAATTAACAAATTTTACAAATTTAATAAAAAATTATAAAAAATAAAATAAATTTAACAAAAGGGCCACCGTTTTAAACTTTATAAAAGTTATGGATAAAGCCTCTTCCATCATCTCTTGGATAAAACACAACATCAAGAGCTCCGTAGAGGCCATCCTTATGAACCCATCACTAACCATTGGTCACCTAATCTCCATGGCTGAGTGAGCTCAGCTCATCCTCAACCATAAACCTTTACTCTCAATCCACATCTTCATCTTCGATTTACGCTACAACGACGGCTCTGCCGCCCCATATGATTCATAATGATTCATGTATTTAGGATTAAAGAGTCATCCATGTACTAACAAATATTCTATGGTTTTAAATTTGTAATATGAATCAAAATTACAATTCGTCCCATAAACAATTCTCTCTCACAAAACCTCTTTCTTTTAAAATTTCTCTCCTTTCTAGTAGTGTTCCAATGTTTAGATTTAATCATTAAATCGTTAATTGTGACAAGTATCAGCATCTATCTTCGAAAGCTTCAATGTCGAACTTTCGATTTTAATCTCATTTGTTATGGACTTTTTTTTAAATTCTATCATGAGCATGACTGTAATTTCTAATGGTTGATAAAACGAGTATGAGTAAAATGGACAATGGCAAAGACGAGTCAATTTATACGAATGGAACATTTGAAGGTGGTAAACTCTGCTTGTACAAGCTCAAGACACTTAGATACTTTCCCACGGGAAATGGTTTTCTACATTGCTTCCCATATATATACCCTTCACATAAAGCTAAAATTCAATCTTAGGCAGCCGATTCCCTTTTGGCTCAACAACTTCAGGCCATTAACATTTAAATGTCCGTATAAGTGCCATAATGTAGACACTCTATTTTATTTGACAACAAGAGCACGATTTTCAACTCTAGAAAATTCAAGTGGAAACAACTTGTTTTGTATCATACGAACGTCAACAATAATTTTATCTATTTTTTTTCCTCTAATCATACATGAAACATCATGAAATAGAATAAATAAAGTACCCACTAGGCACAAGCCATAAATTGTCCAACATTAAACAAGTTTTGAGATAGGCTAGAATAAAATAAACATTGCAAACGACCTTTGCATTGCCATGACCATTCTACTTGCATTTGTTTGTAAATGAGCTTTATATTGCCATGACCATTCTACTCGCATTTGTTTGTCATCTTTAGTCTAAAAATTTACTCTATCTTTCTAACAATGGTATTAGAGCCCGATTTATGACAGTGAGTGGTTTTGTGTGATTATATGCATGTTTAGGAGTCATGTCTAAGAATGTTGATTTTGAAGGAGGCTTTGTTTTCACTAATCTTTCTTGAGAATTTTTCTAGTGTATATTAAATTACACATATGTTTAGTACTTTTCTAGCTTTGGTCACTCTTAGGTATTTATCTTTATGGCTGATATAAGTCACTCATCTGTCTCGGTTCCAATACTAATATTCACTTATTATTGGTGCATCAAGATGAGGACATTTTTTCAATCTCAGAATTCATGGGATATAGTCAAGTTTGGGTTTAGTCTTCTCTAAGAGACATCTAGCTCTTTAAAAGGTCAACGAAATTCATTCTACAACAAGTGCCAACTAATGAAATATTCCTTAAAATCAAAAGAGCGACCAATGCCAAAGAAGCTTGGGATATCTTAGAAGGGGAGTTTCAAGATGGTGAAAATGTAAACTCTTCTAAATTACAAACTCTTAGAAGAGATTTTAAAAATATTAGGATGAATAGTCTAAGACTACAAATTTTTATTATTCTAAATTAAAGGAATTAGTAAATCGATTAAGAGTCTATGGAGAGAATATTTTGGATAGAAAATTTGTAGAAAAAAATATTGATTTGTGTCACTGAAAAATATGATTTTATAGTTATTATAATTGAAGAATAAAAAAAAATGTGTAAGTTACCGTTGACATAATTAATGTGTTCTTTAAAAGCTTATACAAAAAAGGATAAACCGTAGAAATGAAAATCTATTAAAAAGTGTTTTTTAGTCTAAGTTTAATATAGGTTATTAAAAGTTGAAACCTAAATAGAGGGGAAAAAAAAAAAAAAAAGAAACCTCTTTCAAGGTAAAAGGTTCTAAGAAAATAGAAAATAGAAAATTTTATTTTTGTGGTATATGTAAAAGAACAAGCCACTTGGAGAAAGTTTGTTGGTTTTGCAGAAAGCTAAGTGTTTAAAATATCATAAATTTAGGCATGAAGAAAAAGATTATCCCTTCAAAATAAAACATCAAGCTAGTTACTGAGAAAATAAAGAAGCATATGCTTTGCATTACAAAAGTCTTATTGGGTGCCTAATTTACTTGAATGTCACTCAACCGGATATCATATTCGCTACTAGTCTACTATCATGGTTCATGCAATCCAAATCAAATTCACCATGGAGCTGCAAAGAGATTGCCTTTGAAGTCTTTTTTTCTTATTTTGCCTCAATCTGGATCAAGATATCTATCAAGTCCCAAAGATTTAATATTTCAACAGTCTTTACTTTTATGCTCTACAGTTCACAGCTTTCTCCAGTGAAGATAGGAATCGTTGGTTGAGTCATGCTCGCAGCATTGCCATTAATTAATTGCCATGATCTTTATGCCCAGTTATAAAGGAAGTTGGCTTTATACCACAAATGTTATAAAATAACAATAGACTTAGAAAAAAAAAAGCCAAAGCACATGTTCCCACCCAGAGTTTGAGCCGGGGACAAAGTCCCACCCGTCAAGTTTAAAAAATCTGAAATCTCACCTGTTGACTGTTAAATTTAACAGTCAATACTAAGTCAAGGGGCAATTCTGTCATTTTAGAGTTAAAATTTATAAAAATATAAAATAATATTTAA
>JAJEJH010001886.1:0-10000 GCA_026122585.1 Anacardium occidentale
CTATATATCAGTCTCTCTCGTGAAATCAAAGTCAGTAGAAGGTAACAAAGACATCACCCTCATGTTCCCAGTGGACTATAGAAACCGTTTGTTTCCTCCACTTCCTGCAAATTATTTCGGCAACTGTGTTTCCACCCGTTTCGCAACTGTAAAAGCAAGTGTTTTCATGGATGAAAACGGGTTTGCAACTATCGCAGAGAAAATCAGTAACATGGTAATAGATATTGACGATAAGGGAGTTTACAAAGCTGTAGAAGAGAGTTTAGAGAATTGGGGTAATATGGAAGGAGAAGTACTTTCTATTGCTGGGTCAAATCGAACCAAATTTTATGGAGTTGATTACGGGTGGGGAAAGCCAAAGAAAGTAGAAATATTATCCATTGATCGAACAGGAGCCATTGCAATGATAGAAAGTGGAGATGGAAATGGCGTTGAAATTGGAGTTGTTATGAGCAGGCAAGAAATGGAGGTTTTCAAGTCTCTGTTTGTTTCTGGTTTGCAGGATGCTTGAAGTCTGCAATGTCCCGTATAATTAATATGGAATTGCCTTTATTTGTCAATTTATTTGTTTAATTAACATTCCATAAAATATGTTTCTGTTTGTCTGCCAGAGAAACTTGCGTGGGAATCTGTTCTTTGGCCATAATATTATTGTTTTTCACAAATAAACTATTATGCCCTAGTTCACCTTTAATTTTTCTTTAGTAAAATCAAGGCTCATTCGATTCAAAATTATTAGTTTTAAAGAATCAAATTAAAATTAAAATTCTAATTCGACAGTTCAGTTTGAATTTGTTGATATCATTGAAACAAAACTCTACTTCTTTTGACCATTTTTGCCCCATTGCAGATTTGGAGTTGATTCAACAGATTTGGAGTTGATTCAACACTACGTCATTCACCAATCAAGAGATAAAATCATTCTCATCTTTTTCTTGATGGAAAGCCAAGGCATGCCAATAAAGATCTCAACAAGCCCAATTGAAACTTTGATTTCTTTATAATTACAAGAAAAAAAAAAAAACTTTGATTTCTTTATATGGTAAAACCTTGGCAAATCAATACACAATAAAATTAATTATTAAGATAAAATAATATTTTTCCAGTTTGGTTAATGGGTTAAGTTAACATACTGAATGAATTTTATAAGATAATAGATGATAATAAAATCTTTAAAGATTTTAATATGTGATGAATGAAGATGTCTTAAATGTTTTTTGTTTTTTCTTCACGTAGACCTTGCCTTTATTTTTTGGCCTAAAGTTATATTGCCAACTAAGGTTTCGCTTAATTATAAGTTATCATCCATGCTTTTAAAATTTAAGTATCCATCTATTTATTATAAAAAGATCAAAATACTTTTGATAATATTAATATTAAAATAAATTTTAATACAAACAATATTAAAAACAAATTTAAAATAAAATTAAAAAATAAAATAAATATATGAAAAAGCAACTACCGTTGTTGACGACGGTGACTACATTTAACTTAACCAAGTGGCAAGAAATGACCACATGATTTTATTGGTGATCGGATCTGGTCGTTACAATGGTAGAGACAACCAAATTTGGCCTCCAATAATATGGCGAAGGTGATCAGATCTAGTTGTCTTCGTGAGACCGCCTCCTCTATCGTGTCGACCTAGGTGGCCGTTTTTGGCCATCTAGTGAGGTTGAAGGCGACAACGCTGTCAGCAACAGTAGTTGTTCTTTTATATATTTATATATTTTTTAATTTTTATTAATTTTTTAAATTTATTATTATTATTTTAATATTTTTATTTTTAATATTATTTATAAATTTTATTTTTATTTTTATTTAAAAAGACTAAAATACCACTCTGATGGAGTGGTACTTGGGTTTTAAAAGTTTTGTAGGCAACAACTTGTCATTAAGCAAAACATTGGATGACAGTATATCATTCAACCTTTTTTTTTTTTTTTTCCGATTTTGATATGATTTTCTCGAATTGTAGCAATCAACTATTCCATATCAATATCATTTTGAGGGTCTTTTTGCCATGTAACAAACTCTAAAATAAAACTATCATCTTCAATTGGATTCTCTTAATTATTTTTATTTCTTATGATGCTTTTAATAAATTATTCATCAATTTAAAACCTTCGATTTGTATTGTTTGTTAGATTTAATTTATGTAAACTAAATAAATAATATTCAACTTTAATTAATCTTACATGAATTAAACAAATAACATTCAACTTTAATCCACTTAATTGACGCATAAGTTATAAAATATTAAAACTTTAATTTAAGATTTATAAAAATACTTCAAATTCTATGTAATTTGAATCCATAATACTATTTAAAATTATCTAATATTTTATCCAAAACTTTCCTATATGATAACTTTAAATATGTTAAACTAAATTTTATTATGATTTAATAAATTTTAAGATTTATACTAATATTATCTATACAATTTTTCAATTACCCAATTTTATTAGAACCAAAAGACTTAATCCCACTGAAGGTTTTTTTAAATGACAAAGTCTCACCCATCAAATTTTAATAAAAATTAAACACCCACCTATCCATCCAATTCAATTAATATTTGTATTGAAATGACTATAATACCCTTTAGAGAAAAAAACATAAAAAAAACTATAATAGAAATATATAATATAATTTGTAATAAATTTAAAAATTAATAAAAATTTAAATTAAAAAATTAGAAAATTATTACTAGATTTCCTCGAGTCAAGACTATTAATTTATAAGGGTTTTACTTTGTATATAATAACATTCCATAATAAGGAAAATTTAAAAAGCTAAACACCTACCTATCCATCCAATTCAGTTAATATTTTTATTAAAATGATTATAATACCTTTTCGTGAAAAAAACATAAAAAATTATTATAGGCATATAAAATATCATTTAAAATAAATTTAAAAAATTTAAATTAAAAATTAGAAAAATATTACTAGATTTCTTGGATGTAAAGAATATTAACTTATAGGGGTTTTGCTTTATATATAATAGCATTCCACAATAAGGAAAATTTTTTAAATTATTTGTAAAATAAAAACCCAAAAAAATTATTTTCACATCAAGTGCTACTTTTAATAATATATCACTATAATTGCATAATTATAAATGATTTTAATTAGAATTGTGTAATCAATGCTTAGAATATTGTACAAGTAAGCTGGTGATGTCAAATTTTGATAGTGAAATTGTATTAATCAATTAAGAATTGGATGCATTTGTCTCAAATTCAGGTGGGTTATACCGTCAATCGACTAATTGTTGCGAAGTTGACCGGCAGGGTTGGAATGTCACTTCATATTGTAAAAAGATCAAAAATTTAGAATCTTAATTATGATTATACAGTTAATACATTAATCAATCACTAAGTTTGATTATTTACTGCTGAGGCTAAATTACCATGTCCCACCCAAGGATTAATGAAATACCATCTCTCCCCCTTTAAGTTTAAAAAAGCTAATTTTTCACTTGTCTGCCAAGCTCAGTTTGTATTTTTAACTTTTATTTCATTTTATCTAACTATTATTAGACAGTGTATATATGTTATTTTTTAAAACTTATCATAAGAAAATGAACTACTTTTTTATTTTATTTTAAAAATTATCAAATTTATCTCTCTATATTTTTTAAAATTAATTTTAATTTCAATAATTTGTAATTTGAGACCAATGGCTATATCCCACCCAAGGATTGATGACATAACAATCTCTCCTCTGTCAAGTTTCAAAAAACTAGTTTTTCACCCCTTTATCAAATTCAGTTACTGCTTTTAACAGTTAACGAGCATTTATTTCATCTTGTCTAAATGTTATCATAAGGTATAAATGTTTTTTTTTTTTTTAAACTTATCAAGGGAAAATAAAATTTTTTCCTATTTTATTTTAAAAATTATCAAATTTATCTCTCTATATTTTTAAAATCTAATTATAATTTCAATATTTTACAATATGATATATGTACTTTTAATTTGTTGTATTATATTCAGTTTTTTATGATATAATTATCATTTTTTAAATTATTATAAACATATTAAAATTTTAAAAATAAAAATTTTTTAAAAACTCTTTAAAATTTTGTTAACATCTATGACATTTTCAAAAAATTCATCCCCTAAATATTCAATCTTACGTCGTTAACATCTATGATAATTGTAATAAATGTTTAATAAAAATTAATATAAATCAGGAATACGAATTTATTTAATAATCATCTAATGGGGGAGAAATATACATTTGACATTTTGAAAAATTAATGATTTAATTAAAATAATTAAATAAATACATATAATAATCAAATTTGTTCCTAATTCAAATTATGGATCGTTTTTTAATTCATTTTTTTAAGGTTGGTTCTCAGTCGGCTTCTATAGGCCTTTTACGCCTTTACGATGTGCTTGATTGGGCCTGCTCCATTCACATACGCTCATAAGGAGCCACTGAATTCTTTCAAATTTTTTTTCTTTATTTTTTTGGGGGGGGCGGGGGCGGCGGTGGGGGGTTGTGTCAGATTACATAATGAATGGCCAAAGGACATTTTCCCACCCATAGTTTGAGGCGGGGACAAAGTCCCACCCGCTCACTTTTAAAAGCTCAAACTCCCACCCTTTATCCAATTTCCATCCAAATTCATTAACTCATTTGATGAAATGACAAAAATACCCTTATTAATAAAAATTTATAATAAAAATATAAAATAATATTTAAATATATTAAAAATTGTAAAAAAATTTAAAAAATTTTATAAAATTATAAAAAATATTTAAATTTTAAAAAAATAAAAAGCCAGCCACCGTCGCCGCGTCGACGGCGGTGGCCGCAGCAAATGGCACCAGGTGGCCGTTCCGATCACCTGGTTCTAAGGGAGGCCAGATCTGGCCTCCCGAGTCGACGGAGGAGGCCAGATCTGGCCGCCTCCTCTTTTGCAGGAGGCAGCCAGATCTGGCCACCTCCGCCCGAAACTTTGGCCGGAAACGGTAGTTGGGGCCAAAGCCGACCATCTCCAGCCATTTTCGACCCTTTTTTTGTCGGAGGAGGCCAGATCTGGCCGCCTCCGTCGATTTCGGAAGCCAGATCTAGCCTCTCTTGGATCCAGGTGGTCAGAACGGCCACCTGGTGCCATTTGATGCGGCCATCGCCGCCGGCGCGACGGCGGTGGCTGGCTTTTTTTTTTTAAATTTAAGTTTTTTTTATAATTTTATAAAATTTTTAAAATTTTTTTATAAATTTTAATATATTTTTTTATATATATAAATATTATTTTATATTTTTATAAATTTTAACTGTAAAATAACAAATTTATCCCTTGACTCACTGTTGACTGTTAGATTTAACAGTCAATGGGTAGGATTTCGGATTTTCTAAACTTAACGGGTGGGACTTTGTCCCCGCCTCAAACTATGGGTGGAAAAATGTCCTTTGGCCCATAATGAATGGGCGCACGAATCATTAAGGTAAGGGGTGGACTAAATCTAAGCTAATTAGGTAACTAAACTTGAATTTGACTTGAATCATCTTTGGGTATAAGGCAGACTTCTGCCCTTGATTTCCTTGTTCTCTTTTATTGCACTACAATGGTAAAGAGAGGGGAGGGACGTTCAGCCTTTGCGTTGGATCCTTTGACCATTACTTGGGTTTGCAAAGGAGAGTCAGAGATTAATAATATTGAAATTAAGTTAGAGTCTTACTACAAGATTATGAATCATATATTATTTTGATAAATATCCATTTTTGCTTTCTCAGTCTCATTTTCATTTGCTCTAAACAATTAAGAGATGATATATCTTAACAAACATTATAAATATTTCATAAAATTTCAAAATTTTTAAATACATTTATATTATTTCATAATTTATTAAAAATAATATATCAATCTATATCGATAAATTGATATTATGTCGTATGATATATTTGCTATAATCTAGAATTTCGAATATCAGTGTCAATTTCAAACAAACAGATTAAAGCTATGCCAGTAAGTTGGCTGGTTACTTCAAATTACGTTTGTTTATATTATCTGATTCTGTTTCTCTTCCATGACGACTTTCATATCATAGAAAGAAAAAAAAACTTATATATGCCTGATGCTGATTCGTGGCTGATAATATTTGATGCGACGGTTTACTAAGAGGTAGCGTTCTTTCTTCTCGAATTCATCGTAATTATAAATTCATGCGGTTGAAAACGTTGAGTGGATGATATTGATAACACCAAAACAACGTCACCTTGCCTGACTTCCCAAACTGTAAAGCACAACACTCAAATTTGGAAGTTACCACTTTCCAAATCCACCTACTCCCAATTTCCCATGGGTGTGAAAATTAAGAAGGATAAGAGAAAAAGAAAATACGAAGTGTGAGACTAATACTAGTCATTATTTAATTTTTTATAACGGGGAATCTTTGTTGAACGCACTCATCCTTTCATGCCTAGCCAGGCTGCCCAACCCTTCCGGCTTAATTGGTCAATACCAACTATATCAACAGGAGTAAATCAATTCTAGAATTCAAATTTGTGACCGATTATTCAATACTGTATGAGAGTCTCTGTGTTAACCACCCCTGGGGGGCAACAATACAAGGCGATTTAGATGATTACTAAGGCTATATTTCTTGTGAGAGTTGTGTTTCTCTTTGTTGTTATCCAATACAACATATACTATACCAGGATATAAGCGAATCTAATGTCGAATATTGTGAAGCCAATTTCACATGCCATCTCACAAATTTTGACAAAAATTAAGGGACGGTGCAGTAGTTACATAATTTAGCATGCGATTAATAAATATTATTGTAGGACGGCTGCAGGGGTGTGTGTGTGTGTGTGTATATATATGAACATAATATTGCAGCAAGTTAATTTCATTGATCTGAAGGCCGCCCATAACTCTCCCCTTGATTCATTCTAAATTCCAGTTTTACATATATGCAGTGAGACATGTGGTGCAACTTCCTTATATACAGAATACAGTAAGAATTTAATTCTTTTTTTTAAACAAGAGAGTAAATAATGCAAAGAGAAACTATACATCCATAAATGGTCAGACTGAACATGTGAAAGGGTCACTATACATTAATTCTAGATGGCACCTCGATTTGTTCATTAATTTTAAATTATATAATGTCTATTTACAAGTTGTCGTGATTCATTTTGTATGGGAAACTTGTTGTACAGGCTAACTTTATAAATGCAAAATTTAAGTGAAGTTAAATAACATGACAACAAAACGAAATATTCTTTAGGATTGGAACGGCAAACTAATAACACTATAATACTTTTTCCACCATTAAAACTATCGATTGTTTATTAAATTATGTTAGTTCTTTGAAAATTAGATACACCAATTTATAAATAGTTTTATGAGGTTTAAAGATATTATTATTGATTATTTCAGGTTTATAAAATTATTATTATTATTATCCTTATCTAAAAGGGATTGTTGGTGATATGATTGATTTTTTTTTTTATGATTTGAGTTAAATTTTACTTATAAATGTGTAATTCTAATTATCAGTGGTTCGACATAATTTTCTTTTTTATTATAATTTAATCTTAGATCGTATATTCACAAGTGCAATTCATGGATTTAAAGTACTCTTTTATTTTAAATTATTTACATGATCATCTACCTTGGTTTTTTTTTTTTTTTTAATAACAAAACCACTTTTTTTTTTGTTTTTCCAAACCTTGGGTGCAATTCAAGGGTTGAAAAGTTGTATTTTTTTTCCAAACCTTGGGTAGTAATTTATTCTATATAATTATTGGAATTCTCGATTAGCACCTCATAATTGACAGAATTTGAAGTAATTTTAATTATGCATTAACTATGATCCAATATAGGCTTATATAAACCCTAACTGTGGAAGTTCACAGGAAAGAGCGAGCGATTTTCTCATTTCTTGGTCACAATATTTTCTCTTGATTTCATGGCATCATCAAAAACACACACAGTGAAAATCCTAGAGGTGACCAAAGTAACTCCAGCTGTCGACGTCTTAGCCGCAGAGCTTTCTCTCCCACTCACCTTCTTCGACTTATTTTGGCTCAAGTTCCCTCCCGTGGAGCGTCTCTTCTTCTATCAAATAACCCACTTAACATCTCAGTTTTTCAACTCCGATATCCTCCCTAAGCTTAAGCAATCTCTCTCTATAACCCTTCGCCACTATCTCCCTCTTGCTGGGAACCTCATGTGGCCCCAAGACACCCCGAAACCAGCCGTCTATTACTTCCAAAACGACGGTGTTTCACTCACTGTTGCAGAGTCGAAGGCCGACATCAATTACCTCTCAGGCTATGGACCCCGTGAAGTTGATGTATTTCACTCTTTGATACCCCAGTTGTCAATATCCGACGATAAAGCAGCAGTCATCGCTATCCAAATAACGTTATTTCCTAATCAAGGTTTCTCCATTGGCTTCTCCGCTCATCATGCAATCCTCGATGGGAAAACTTCGACCATGTTTTTAAAGTCTTGGGCTTGTATTTGCAAACAAGATAAACAAGACCCTTGTTTGTCACCAGAACTAACTCCATTAATCGACAGGAGTGTCATCCGATACCCCACAGGAATCGATGAGTTGTTCTTGAATGGCTGGTTCGACAACAACTCCCGAAGCTTGAAGCTTTTGACAAGCAAAGGAGTAGATTCCAATTTAATTCGAGCGACGTTTCAGTTGAGCCGTGAAGATATCAAGAAGCTAAGGATTAAGGTACAACAAGTAAAGCAGTCAGAACAGATTCATTTATCAACTTTTGTGCTCACATATGCGTATGTAGTCGTTTGCATAACGAAAGCCATAGGAGAAGAAGAAGGCGATGTTCTATTTGGATTCACAGCTGATTACAGAACCCGTTTGCAGCCTCCAATTGCAGTGAACTACTTTGGAAACTGTGTCTGTTCACACGGAGGAATTGAAGAAGCAAAAGATATAGTGAAGGAGGATGGCGTTTCACTTGTTGCAAAGAAGTTAAGTGAGTGTACGAGAGAGATAGAAAAGGGGGCAGTTCTTGAAGGAACGGGGAAGAGGCTAGGAAGTTATATACCATTTATGAAACAAGGGGCAAAAGGAATAGGGGTTGCCAGCTCGCCCAGGTTTGACGTTTATGGGACGGATTTTGGGTGGGGAAGACCCAAGAAGGTGGAGGTCGTGTCAATAGATAAAAATGGTTCTATCTTTTTGGCAGAGAGTAGAGATGGAAGTGGCGGTGTTGAGATTGGTGTAGTTTTGGAGAAGCAACAAATGGAGGTTTTTGCTTCCACATTTTCTGAAGGACTGCAATAGAACATGTAATATTGCTTCAATACTTACATCAGTCTGCTTTCAATTTTGTTTTTGATATGGCAAAGCCTTACATTCAAGAAATGTATTGATTCAATAAAAGCAATTGTATTTTTTGGGAAAAAGAGGGCAAAGTCCGAAGCAAAAAGAGAAGGACGCTATCGAATTAATGGAGCTTTCCTATCTGTCCCTCAAAAGCAATTGTTGTTTACAGCTAGATTATTTGTTACTGGTCTAGAGTTTGTGTCATATGTTGAGAGTTAATTCAAGTTAAGCCAAGTTTGATTTGCTCTGAGTTTAAGTTTGATTTGAATTCTAAAAGTTTAGTTCAAATTTGGCTAGAGACGCCGGTAAAAAATAAAATGATGGTGGGACAGATGGGAGACCTTATCATTGTTTTTATTCAAAATGCACGAGCTTCACTTCTCCTTCCAACCTACCTCATTATAATATATATATTTGTGAAGAGCCGGAATCACTACGGCATCGACTTTGAAAGTTCTGTCAAATATTATACGACAAATAATCTGAGAAATGGCAATATTATATTGAAATTAGAAGAGTAAAACGATTTATATTCCAGGACTGTTATGGTTTCTCAATCAGAGAGCATTTGTGCCCTCGCTTCCGGCTTTCATGGCGTTATCCAACACCATTGAACGACGGGAGGTTTCTCAGGTGACTCCTTTCTCAGACTCAACCACTGAGTTTTCC
>JAJEJH010001886.1:12500-15426 GCA_026122585.1 Anacardium occidentale
AAAATCAGTCCGGACGTAGTATGTCAAAGATTGAACACGGATTCAGAGAAGCATCCTATCTGCCAAAAGAAAAAAAGTCATGGGCGTGGAATGCTATGCCTTCAAAGAAGAAATGGACGAACTTCTCTCCATTGGTTTTATTCTAGAAAGTTATCATCCGAACTGACTAGCCAACGCATCCCTGTTCCAAAACCAAATGGCAAGTGTAAATACTATGGAAAGACGACATTGAACCTCTTTTCTGGTGTCAAACTTATACATAACAGCTCATCTGTATTAACACAAATGCATGAAGCACCAGAGGTTCGTCTTTTCGTTTCAAAACTGAGTTTTTAATATCATGGCATTATTCAACACCATTAAAATACAGGATTTTTTTGCATATATATGCTGATTAAGCAGTAATGACATGATTTCTCAGTTATGATAGTGTACGTGTTTGTAATATAATGGGTGTCACTGTATCAAATTAGGTTTGTGTCAACTTGCACTTTAAATTATCCGAACCTGGAATAAAATAAAAACCGGACAATAGTAACAAACAGAACCGGACCGAAGTGAAGAAATTCACCATCATTGCTGTTCATCATTCTCACTTTACGAGAACTTTTCGCTCTCTTCTGGTTCTTTCTCGGAAACTGTACCTGTTCTTCTCTGTTTCTGCTTCGCCTTCATCACTCTACCGCCTCCTACCTTCTTCCTAGCTTTAACATAACCCCATTAAAGGTAAATTTTTTGTCTTGAAGCTCGTTCTTTTACCGATCACACTTGGTTGTTACCTTTTTGCTTAGCACATAGCTTTAATTTGTTTAATCATCTTTTGTTTTTCACGTTCCTAAATGATCGGTACTTCTTTTGTTCTTTCCGGTTTTGTTTTTGAATGTTTGCTTGACATTACCTTCTTTTTTATCAGAATTGTAATGGCTATTCTAAGTCTATTGGGCACTTGTACTTCGTTTGTGTTGCTCAAATTGTTGTTGATTGATAAAATCTATTTATTTTCTCAATTGGTTATTTTTAGATTAAGGGTAAAGTTTTCAGCCTTTTGGTATTGTGATCATGGTAAAGGACCTGTTTTTTATTTGAAGATCGTCACTTTGCTTTTTTGGCTGAGGCGAATTTTTAAGCTGTGTCTGTATTTTGTTACTAGTTGTAATCACAAATTGTGTGGTTCTTCACTGTATGATTAGTATGTAAAATTTATGCATTCATTCTTCTAGGTTTTGTGTGAGAATGTGATTGTGGTATCTGTTGCAAGTTATTTTCTTGTTGTTCTGGAGAATGTGGATGTATTACTTTTTAGGCCTTGTTCTCTTTACTTTCAAGTTCCAAGTGTTAATTATGCTACTTCTGGTTTCGTCAACAAGAACATTCTTAAACAGTTGTTAGGATTGGCACATTTTAGAGAATTATGTGGTGTTAGATTTGCAAATTCTATGTATTTTTCCACTTTTGCTGGATTTCATACCTTGCGATTAGGCTATATTGAGGCTTTCTGGTTAATGGAAATCTTATATGTGTGTATGTATTTTATTTCGGTGTTTAAATCTGTGCTGCATTTAAAAGTTCCCATTTGGTATAAATTGTCCAGAAGTTTTGAGGCTAACATTCTAAGGGAGCCACATTTAGTAGTTGAAGGCTTGTTGCATAATATCTATGTGGGTACAAACAGGTCTTCTTTTTGGTGATTTACACTGCATCAGATGCTGGAGGCGTAAAAACCTGTTTGCTTCCTTTGCTGGCCTCTTGTTATTTGTGTGCTAATTTCTATGGTTGGGGCAAGCTGTTCTCTTCTTTACGAGATTATCATCGCTTTTGTGATTGATGTTAGTGTTATTATTTTTTCCCCACAGTTATAGAAAAAACATTATTATGTTAATGTTTATGTGTTGCTATTGGCAGAATGGTCTTGCAAACAGCAAGTACGCCGATTGCCCAAGTGGTTGGCAATGCTTTTGTTGAACAGTATTACCACATTCTTCACCATTCTCCTGAGCTGGTATATAGATTTTATCATGATTCAAGTGTGCGAAGCCAACCAAATGCCAATGGTGAAATGATATCAGTGACAACCATGAAAGTAAGCTTCTTAGGAAGTCTTTGATTTTATAAATTGATGTTATTGTTTTGTTATTTTGTCCTTTTGTAAATTTTTAGGGAATTCATGTACTCTTGCTCACTGTAATATGGGTTAGTTTTTTTTTTTTTTTTTTTATCTACTTCCATTTGGTCGATCCTCGTTGTCTAAAGATGACATCAGAATCTTGTTAAACCCCATACAATTCAAATGGGATAAAACTTTGATTACATTATTCTTTTATTGAAGCAGGGTATAAATGAGAAGATTCTTTTCTTGGATTCAAAGAACTGTAGGGCAGAGATAAAAACTGTTGATGTTCAGAACTCCCATATGGGCGGATTATCGGTGTTAGTAACTGGATGCTTGACGGGCAAGGACAACATGAGAAGGAAATTTGTACAATCATTCTTTCTTGCTCCACAAGACCAAGGCTATTTTGTTCGGAATGATATTTTTAGGTATGTAGAAGATAGTGAGGTACTGGAAACACCCCAGCAGTTCCCTCACTCCCAGATTCAGGTGTGTCATACTTTTTCTGGGAGAGGGGAATTCTATTCATTTTTATTTGTACTAAAATAAGAAGTAAAAATCTTTCTTTCTCCACAAGACAATGGCTAATTTGTTTCTGGAAAGAGCTATGTACTCTCAGGCCACAAGAGACAGTCAGTGAATGATAAAGAGACTATTATGGAATCACCATCTCATGCAGTTGAAAATACACTTCTACCATGGTTGAATTGGCTTCTTCTTTAGCCCAAGATGATGCTCCTAAGAAATCTAATGCATCAATTGTGTGTGCACAAATGAAGAATTTTTCGCTCATAGGCATTTGTATTGGATTACTTC
>JAJEJH010001887.1:0-15402 GCA_026122585.1 Anacardium occidentale
ATGTCTATCATACGTGAGTATGTTTCATCAAAACCTATACCAAGTCTTTAGGAAAAACCTTAGGCCATAAGCCTTGGTTTATATCTAGCAATCTTATTTTTCTTAATTCCTTTTATCACAAATGCCTACTTATATCTAAGGGGTTAGACATTATTAAGTGTTTGACTATGGGCCTAAATACCTATCATTTTGTAAGAAAAACTAATTCTATTTGAATTGCTTTTTTTCACTTATGTCAATCATGTCTTTGTCTTTATATGTCCTATATATAAAGTTCAAAATCATCACCATCCAAAAGTTAAGTGGCTATTATGAATGAGAATACATCATCAACATTAATCATATTTCCACATTTCTCTTGTATAAATATAATTTATAAAGATTTCCGTATTCTCATTTTCCTTTTTTTTAGGGGTTTGTTCTCTTTCAGGGGCTGTAATCTCTTCAAGAACCATAATCTCTTTTAGAGATATATCAAAATGTATGGATTTTTCAATCATTTTAGTATTTCTTAATTAATTTCATGTCTTTGGTTTTCAAAGAATAATATCCTTTGATCCAATAGACTCCCCACACTTTTGGCATATAATAGATGAATTAATCACGATTTGAATGGATTGTTCAACACTCACATTAATTTATGTTGGTGTGCTGGTAGTATGTTTGTGTGATCTTGTCACTTTTATTATATCTACAAAAACATTAGACATTTGATTGACAATAATTTGTAAACGTGTTATTTTTTATACTTTAGTTTTACTTTGGGATATGCAAGGATTTAGATGAGACACTGTAGATAAGTACTAATTAAGTTCATGTTTAATTTTAGGAGGCCGTTTCTTTTCCCTTAAAAGTGGGAATATTGTCTCATTAAAATGATAATTTGAAAAACATGTAGTAAAAAGATCATATGTCAATGGTTCAAGATATCTAATAATGGAAGGTGAATTATATTCAACATAAATTCTCAAATGACGCTAAGTCCCATTTTAGTATTTTGAAGAGAAGCAAGAAGGACATATACAATACAACAAAAAATTCTCAAATGAGATATATCAGGGTGATGACCAAGAACCAAATGTACAGGAGAATATTGACAATAAGAGGAAGATCACAAGCGAATTAACTTTGTTGCATGTAATATAATATGTCCCCAAGTATAAGTTGGTAATTGAGTTCTTAACAATAAAGTATGTGTAATTACTTGAAGATAAAGCATTTGTAACACTTGAAGACTTTTGATAAGGGATTTAACTAATTCATTTTGAATATGGACATATAAGATTGGATGTTCAATATCAAACCTCAAAAACATGCAATAATCATCAAATGTCTTGGTTGTAAATTCACCAAGTGTCTAGTCATATTGATTTGATGGGTTATCTCAAAAATATGCCTTTAATTTGATAATTTGCATTAACAATTTTGCAAAGATAATATTTTGAGATGGTTATAAACAAACATGAGACCATCATGCAAATACATCAATTAAGACCACAAAATAACGAAATAACCCATTAGGTGGATGAATGAGTCCACATCTTCCATTGAATCCAATGTAGGAATGATGAAGATTTAACTTCAACTTTGGAAGGAGATCACCTCACCATTAATTTACCAACAAATGATACAAAATTTCTCACTGGACATCTTATAATTATTAAGTGCATGTACATTTGAATTTTCAATAGTATTATGCATCATTGTAGATCTTAAGTATCCTAGGCAACCATGCCAAAACAGAAAAATCTTTGAATCAGAGAACTTCTTGTTTAGTATTGCATTTATATTACCTAATACAATCCAAATTGGAGATTTCAAAGGGATTAGGTAGCATATGTCTGGGCCTAAACCCCTCCTTTTTATTGGCACGACTCGCTAGTTAGCCCGACATAACCTGTTAAAAATAATAGAAAATTACAATTATTAAAATATTAAAACATATAAAATAGTGGAATAACCCACAAAGGCATGGCCCAGGGTAGGCCTTCCAATGCCTGCAGACCGACCTAACCTATAAGATTCGCTAATTGGTAGGCATTAATCCAACCCTAGGCACAATAGGTTGTGTCAAAGCTAGTCCTACATAGCCCACTAATACCTCTAATCAAAATGATAAAGTGGACAATTTTTCTAGTGCATGCCTTCAACCAACGACATTACAATTTATCCAAAAAAATTATGTATTGCTTTCACTCATGGTTTCAATGAAATAACCAATTTTTTCATATATTTGAAACTAAGGAGATTTTTTCTATATCTACTTAAATATAATGCATTATTAATACTCCACTTAGTCCCATTTTTTCAATAGAATTATGGCTCTTATGGAACCTTCAATCAAGTTCGTTGACCCTGATGTAATGTTCATTTTAACTTCAATTAATGCCACAATTAAAAAAAAAAAATCTTAAGAATCGTGTGTGTTGTTGCACTATCCACTAAACATGTGTTTTTATTATCATTTTTTGAAGTGAATACTTCAATTTTAGAGTCCACGTCTTTTCATATCAAAAATCATATTGGTCATAATGTACACAAAGTAATGAGTTGAATGAGTACATGACTACAAAAACATAGATATGACATCATAGCTTCAAAACAAAAATATAAAGATGATAGACGTTAATTATGATAATTTTGAGTGCTCATGTCACTGGTCAAGTAACTTGTATTGTTACTTTTAAAATAAGTTTGAAACATCAAGATTTGGTTGATTGATAAGATCATAATTATCAACAAAATTTGATTTTATCTTATTTTTATTATTTTTTATGGATACTTGATATAAATCCACTAAATGTTTATAGTACACAATCAATGACATTTATCGCCACAACTGTAACTTTTTTGTGGTTTACCTTCTTTCTCTTTCTTGTTTTATTTTAACTTAGTCTACATATAGTGATATGACTAAGATTTTCTATTATAATCATCTTTGAATCGAAAATTATTTCGTTCATGACATCATGCATGTTTAAAAAAAACTACTACTGATAGTTGCATTCACTTCAAGGAACAAGGTGATGTCATTTGGTCAAGTTTGATAGTTTTTAAGTAATAATTTATTTGTTAAGCAAACAATGTATTAATTTAGAACATTTTTTAGATGTCTTTCCTGATATTGCTACAATGGGAGCATATTTGAAAGATGGATTGTGGTGAATATCTTTTTTAACATATTTTCTTTAGATATTTTCTCTCTACAAAATTAACAGTGTCAACTTCTTCACGAGTTTCTTGTGAGATAAACGAGAGGACAATGATATTGTTGTAGGTGGTGAAGATGGTTCATTTAACTGTGGAGGAAAGATTCTAGTTAGTAGCTAAAGTTAGGGTTTTCAAACTTTTGTAAGGACCAATTATAAAATTTCAAACTTGTAAAATGGTTCAACTATTATATTCAAAACATTAAAGTGAGATTTATAAAAGATTTATTCCTCTTAATTTCTTCAAATTTTTTGTACAGTAAAATTTTATAAACAAAGTCTGATTTAGTGAAAAATTATGAGTTATATCGTTAATGAGTTGAAAAGTGTTTTCAGACCCATCCTTAGGTGGGAATAACAATTTACTCTAAAGATACCTACAATCGAAGGCAATAAGATATTATTCTAGTAATTTTCTTTATTGATATTATTTTGTTTGATTCATTAAGTGATAAAAAATTACGGTAATTTTTTATTATTAAGCTGATGCAATATATCAGATAGGTAGTAATTTTAATTTTATTATAATTTTATTTTTATTTTATCAATTTAATTTAACATATTTAGAACATTTAAATAACATAACATGATAATATTTTTTTATAACCGTTAATCAAATACAATAATTATTTATACATAAAAACTAACTTAAACATATTATGATTTTATATCTATTAATATTTAAATAATATATTTTTACAATAATTTTTTAATTTTAATAATAAAACCCTTCTCCAACAAAACTTATAATACACACATAAGAATGCTTGCGGTGGGAGTTGATGGCAAGCTTTCCACGTGCCCCCAATTTATCGGTCAACCTCCTAATCCTCATTTTCCTCTCTTTAACTTCGGCTCTAATTCCTCAAGTTTCGCTTTCAGTTGAATGGCCATCAAGATCCCCTAAATCCCAAGAATATTGACAGCCTCTTGGTAACATTATGATTGTTACATTCACCATTGAATTTGGATGCCCACCCATTTACTTTATAACATGATTTTCAAGACTGATTTATGACTTTGAAAAATTTCCCCATTAATTATTCCAACATACTCCACTTTCACTTGGATTGAGTGCCCCCACAAGTAGGCTCAACCAATTAATCGATAAAAAATAAAATAAATAAAATCAATTATTATTTGTCTTTTTTCGTTGATTAACTTTGATGTCGCTATTTGATTTAAATCTTGTTGTTTTAATTTAAATTTATTTATTGATATTCATTTTTGTTTTGATAGTTTTTGAAAAATTCGGTGTAAAGCCTTTTTTACCGATTAATTTTAGTAAAAAAAGTTTTTTTTAGCTTCGTTTTATAAGTTTTTTATATAAAAATTTTGATGTTTTGATGGGTATAATTAATTATTATTTTTTTCTGCCATTTGAGAAGGACCCAAATTAGATAACAATATTCCAATAAAAAAATAAATAAATTCTCTGAAATTCAATGGTAATAACAAAATTTAAGTTTACTTTAGGGACGAAATTATTATCATCTCCTTGTCTTCACGTGAAGAAGGTGTACTCATGTTCACTTGCCTTGCATGCAATGCAGGGCAATGGACAGTTGTTTATCTTAGTTACTAGGTCTCATATTTGACTCGAACAAGAAACCAAGGGCTAATCCCTATATTCGCTTTGGTCAATATTTTATATTCTAATACGCAATTATCATCTAAGAATAGACTCTAAACGTTAGTTTAAACGGTGAAAAATTATATATCACATCTTGAGTTTGAGTATAATGTTTTTCTCTTCTAATTTATGTTTTAAAAATAGTTTTATTTCTATTTAAGACCATTTTTGGAAATACTATAACACCTTTAGTATTATATTCGAATTGAATTAAATTTAAGCTTAATTCAGTTCGAGTCTTACTTGACTTTACAAGAGTCAAGTTTGAGTTTGATAAACTAGGCTCCTCCAAACTCAAGCTTTGCTTGTTTGAGATGAGTTAAGTTCAAATTTGATTAGGTTCGACTTGTTAAGTGTCTAAAATGATTAAAACGATATTGTTTTGATGCACATTAGTCAAAATGACGTTATTTTAGTTAATTTAAATGAATTTATTCTACTCAAGCTTCATGAGTTAAGCTTGAACTTGTTATGAACTCGAGCTTAAGCTAGCTCGATTCGAATCTAATCTTAAGCACCTTCCATGAATTGAACCCCTAATTTTTCAAAAGTAAATTACAATAAGCCCTTTTTCACAAAGAATGTTCATACTCCTAGCATACAAGAAAGAAAGTTACACAACTAGGGCTAGATTCGAACCAAGTCAAGCTTGAGCTTGAACTCATCGAGCTTGACTCCTTCAGACTCAAGTTTCACTTGCTTGAGATGAGTTGAGCTTGCGCTCAACACAACTTAACTTATTAAATATCTAAAATACTCAAAACGACGTTGTGTTAATGCATACTTGTTAAAACGATGTCGTTTCATTAATATACGTGCTTCACTAGCCAAGCTTAAGAAAAACTCAAGCTCGTGAACAACGAGCTTATCTTGGATTCGTTTGAATCGAGTTCAAACTCAAACCTCAACTAACTCAATTCAACATATGATCCCTCTCTTAGCCAAAAAAAGACGTTCATTTACCCTAGTATATGTGAACTTTGGTCTCTAGTTTGATGTTTTTCGATTTTGGGCAAAACTTGAATTGAGAAAAGTAAATGAGCAATCTAGTGATAGTTTCTGTTTGTTGGCCAATTCGCCAATCCCATATTAGTACAATTCTGCTTTCTTTAATCCTAAAAACATTCATAACCCTATTACCAAAACGATAATCAAATCCATCAAATTTGATTTATCAACCCAAAACCCAAAACTTTTCAAAATTATTAAATATTTACATTAACACATGTTTTTATTCATAAAATCTGTACAATTCAGCCCAAAAATAATTTGTATCCCTCAAGTTCAAAAAAAAAAAAATCATTTTTTCAACCGTTTGTTAAGTTTACACAAAAAATCTATATATATATTTTTAAGTTATTAAAATAAAAACAAAAACAAAAACTCAAGTTAAATAACATTTTGCTCCTAAATTTATATTAAATAATTATTTGTTTATATTAATTTCAATTAAAAATAATAAATAAATTATTAAATATAAATTGGGATGTCAATGATGTTTAATTATATATTTAGAGAAAAACTATAATATTTGAAAATTTTAGAAGTGTTTTTTTTTTTTTAATTTTCGAATTCTAATATGACTCTCTGTAATTTTGAAAAAGACAATTACACATTCGAATAATTAAACATAATATAATAATTAAAGGTTTAAATACTATATTACAAACTATAAAATTACGAAGATAAATATAATGATTTATTAAACAAGATAAAAAATAAAACATTTACCCATAATAACTTTTAAAAAATAATATTTACACCCCCATAACAATGTTCTCAATTCACTCTAACACAGGTATTATAGTATTTTAAATCTCAATAGTAAAATAATAATTAATTATACACTTATTATAATATTTAGATAAAATATTATAAGTATCATATAATTTTTAAAACTAACGATCTTTGACATATGGGTGAAAAAATGATTTTTTTTAAACTTAAATGATGAAAATTAATGTTTTCATCAAATCTTGAGTGGGAATGGTCATTTCACCTTTTTAAAATGAGTGAGAAGGATTGTAAATTCAAATTCTATATGAATATAAAATGATAGACTAAGTTATTTTCCTTATTAACAATTTTCAAAAAAATATCATTTTGATTAATATTATATGTCTGAATAACTATTATCCATCCAAACTTTAATAAAAAATATTTTTATATTTTAAATTTAAAAAATTTATTTACTCACCCATCCTCACTTTCGTTGATATAAAACATTATCTGAAAATAAAGAAATGTCATTTTATCTTAAATTTTCTAAAATTCTAACATCTCCTAAATTCTATTAAATACATAAGGGTGTAATGGTAACTTTACTTCACCTAGAAAATTTTCTGTCTCATTTTTCTTCATTTTCTACTTTCCTCCATTCTTTTTAACTTTTTCTTCCCCTCATTTCTTTCATTTTTTTCCACCTTTTCTTTCTGTTTCTACCACTTCTTCTTCTTCTTCTTCTTCTTTCTCTATTTTTATGTCAAATTTTTCTTTCCATAAATCTACACAATAGTAATCTATTTTCTTTTTGTCTAACTTTGATCAACTTAGGTTGGCCACTTCACACATTTGGTTTTGACTTCAAATTAAGTATCAACTCTGTTTTTAATTTGATTCATTCTTTGACTCGAATTGTTCCAAAAAGTTGCATCCTTCATAATTTTTTAAAAAAACTCATCAAATCCCCTGTCACTCTTGAAAGAGACTATTTGTAACAAAACCAATGAATTCCAACACAACCATAAGCTATTAGAACACATACTCTAAGTAATGTTTTTCACTAAATTTGATTTTGAATGAGAGAGAGGTTGAAGTAGAGTCAAGCTTTATGATGAAAGTTTGTTTGGGTAAAGGGGCTTGATATATTCCTGGTAGTGACAGTGGTGAAGATGTGTGGGTGGTGGGAAAGGTGAGGTAGATGGTTCCGAAAAGCTACTTTTCCACTCGTTCGTTAAATCTATTAAAAATACCTATAAAATTTTTTTTATAAAATTATTGAAAGACAAAAAAAAAAAAAAAACCCAAGTTAAATGACATTTTATCTCTAAAATTTTATTAAATAATTATTTATATTTTATTTAATATTAATTTCAATTAAAAAATTATTATGTATAGATAAAAATTTCAATAATGTATAATTATATGTTTGGAGGTAAACTATAATATTTAAAAATTTCAAGGGGTGTTTTTGAAAACTTTCAAATTTAATATGCCCCTTGTTATTTGAAAAAATATAATTACACCATCAAATAATTAATCATAATATAACAAATTAAGGGTTTAAATGTCAAGTTATAAATTATTTGGATTATAATATACTTTCAAAGTATATAAGGATAAATATGATAATTTCATAAACAAAATGTGAAAGATATACATTTACACCCAATACATTTTAAAAAAGTATTTATACCCCATAAGAATATTCACAATTGAGTTGAACAGTGATATTATTACAATATTTTAAACACTTAAGATAAAATAATAATAATTAAATCCTTATTATAATATTTAAAAAAATGATATAAATATCGTTTAACTTTTAAAACTAATGGATTTTGTCATATGTGTGAGAAAATGAATTTTTCGAACTTTCACTTTATCAAACCTTAGGTGGGAGTAGTCGTTTAGCATATTTAAAATGAAGAGAATGATTGCAAATAAACTTAAATATGATGATTATACGAATATAAAACGATAAATGTATTTATTTTTCTTATAAACTTTTCCAAAAAATTTTATTTTAATGAAATAATATAAGGTTGAATAACTATTTTGATTGGATACAATAATTTTTCGTATTTTAAATTAAAAAAATTTATCTACTCATTCATCATTTACTTTTATTCATGAAAATTATTTAAAAAAATTAAAAAAAATGTCGTTTTATGTGAATTTTTTCAAAGTTCTAACATCTTTTAAATTTTATTGAATATTTAAATGTATCGTTTATTTAAAATTTTCTCTTCCATTTTATTTCATTCTCTACTTTGCTTGCTTCTTTTTTCTTTTTTCTTCCCCTTATTTCTTCCATTTTTTTCCACCTCATTTTTCTCTTTTCACTTCATCATCTCCTTTTGTTTATTTTTATGTTCTACCACTTTGGTTGACTTACATAGACCATTTCCCATATTCGATTTCGGCTTTAAACCAAATATTAATTCTCTCGCAACAAAATTAAGGAATTTTAACCAAACAATAAACTATTAGAACACATACTCATACGTAATGTTTTTGCCTGCGGTGAACTTATAAAAGTAATTGTAGAGTAAATAAATTTGATTTTATGTGTAAGTAAAACTAATTTGAATCAGTATTTATATTGATAATTTTTATGAATAGAAAAGTTTAGTATACTTTTAATAATGACAAAATATGATATTGATGGTAAAGATGAGATATAGTTTGTGAAAAAAAGGACGTCAAAAAATAAAAATAATTATGACTAAGGTTTAAAATTAATTTAACATATTTTTATAAATTTAAATAATCTGGTCATTTTTAATATTAAATATAAAAAATAGTTCGTATGTTGGTACATCAATGAGGAAAATAACTGATGAAAAAGTGGTTTCTAGAAATAAAATAAGGCCAAACAACATTTTCCCACCCATAGTTTGAGGCGGAAACGAGTCCCACCCGCCAAGTTTAGAAAACCCAGATTCCCACCCTTGACTGTTCAATCTAACAGTCACCAGTAAGTCCAGGGGTAATTTTGTCATTTTAAAATTAAAATTAAAAATATTATAAAATAATATTTAAATATATTAAAATTAAAAAAAATTATAAAAAAATTAAAAACCAACCACCGCCGCCGTACCGGCGACGGTGGCCACAGCAAATAGCATCAGGTGGCCGTTCCAATCACCTGGTTTCAAGGGAGGCTAGATCTGGCCTCCCGAATCGCCGGAGGCAGCCAGATCTGGCTACCTCCTCTTTTAGCGGAGGTGCTAGATCTGGCCGCCTCCGCCAGAAAAAAAGGTCAGAAACGGTCGGAGATGGCCGGCTTTGGCCCCAATGGCCTTTTCCGGCCAAGGTTTCTGGCGAAGGTGGCCAGATCTGGCCACCTCCCCCAAAAAAGGAGGCGGCCAGATCTGGCCGCCTTCGTCGATTGGGGAGGCCATTGGAGCATTGTGGCCAGAAGCCCGTGCTATGCATACGACCGCGGTGGCATGGCTGATAGGCGGTTTTTATTTTTTAAATTTAAATATTTTTTAATAATTTTATATAAAAATTTTAAGTTTTTTATAATTTTAATATAATTTTATATTTTTTATTATAAATTTTTATTAATAAGGGTATTTTTATCATTTCATAAAATAGGTTAATGAAATTGGATGAAGGGTGAGAATCTGGGCTTTTTTAAACTTGGCGGGTGGGACTGGTCCCCGCCTCAAACTATGGGTGGGATTATGTCCTTTGGCCATAAAATAAGGCCAAACATCCTATTCCCAGCCAAGGTTCCCCTAACTTATAAAACCTCAGTTATAAAATTTTAAAAAGTCAATCAGACACTTTTGATGAAAATTATAAGAGTATTTTTATATTTTTGAATAAAAATTAAAAAATAAATTTTATAAAAAAATAAAATGTAAAATAATAATACAAAAATAATTAATAAATAAAAAATAAAATAAAATTTTAAAAAGTAATCATCACTGCCTATAATATTATCGATGACGGGTGTGTCGTTAACATGATTATGTGTTCAAAAATAACTATTTGATTCCATTACTGACCACTTTGATGGTGAAGATAATCAAAAACTTGACAAAGATTATTAGATCTAACTATTTTTATCATCAAAACGGTCAAATTAACTATTAATAAAAGTAATAATTATTTTTTATTATCTAATTATGTCAATAATAATTATTGTTGTTGGTGATATTATATTTTTATTTTTATTAATTTTTTAATATTATTTTAATATTAATATTATTTATTTTTTAAAAAATATTTTAATTTATTTAAAAAAATAAGAATGGTAGATAGTTTTTTAAAACTTTATGTGGTGCTGTCACTGAAGGAACCTTGGTAGGGCTGGATTCGAGCCGAACCGAACGCGAACAGTAACATGTTCGTGTTCGGGCTCGTTCGTACTGTTTAAGTTCGGGTTCGTATTCGTGTTCGCCAAACATTTTTAGTTCAGGTTCGTATTCGTGTTCGGTTCGTATAATTAAGTTCGTATTCGGTTTGTATTCGTATTCGTATTCGATTCGTATAATTCGTTTTTATATTTATTAAAAATTATAATTAATACAAATAATTAATAAAATTTAATTTAAAAAATTATTATTTTAAGTTCGGGTTCGTGTTCGTGTTCGGTTCGCATAGTTCGTGTTCGGGCTCGTTCGAACCGAACTTTAAAATTACAGTTCGTGTTCGTGTTCGTGTTCGGATTCGTTCGACTCGTTTCGGGCTTATTCGAGCCGAACTTAAAAACGAACCTGAATATATTCGGTTCGAATCCAGCCCTAAACCTTGGGAGGGAATAGGTCGTTTAGCCAATAAATTAATGGAAAGAGAAAAGTGACAGCGAGTTACGCAAATCTCTGAACCATGAAAACACGATTATAGGGCCACGAATTGAAATGATACGGCAGTCGTGTCAACAACTGTGGATAAGGATAAGGACAAGGACACGTGTTTGGTCAAACATATACAACAGGGGACACGTTAAGACTTTCCGTACCAAATAGCATTCATTCGGGTAAGATTTTTCAGTACGACAAGGTCCAATGTGTCAGCCTTTAGGGCATGTGAGGCATCATCTCAACCGTCCGTCCTCCCACTGTTCAGGTGACCCCCCGCCCCCCGATCCCAACGATAATTAATTTAATTGAGGAATTATATAAAAACAAGGCCATATTTCACTTGTAAATCAAAGAAGGTACAGAAATTATAAAAAATCATCATTATTTAAATTAAAATTTATTATTAAATGAATTTAACATTTAAAATAAAAATGTTTAGATGATTTTATTTTAGAGTTTACATTTATTTTTAATGTTTATTAGTTAAAAAGCTGTGTTTAATGTTTTTGAGTTATAATCTCATTAATTTAGTAAATAGATATCGTGTTTTTTTGTGAAAATTAGTCGATGAGTCGAGTCATCTTTTTCAAACACCCCAAATTTATGAAAAACAACTAAAATTGACTTGATTTATCAATCTCAATATGTATCACGATGTTGGGGTTATACAATTCCAAGTTGTAGAAAGACTTAAGTAATAATAATGATTCATCAGGTGAACCTCAAATTCTTTTAGTGTCTCGTTTTTTGTCTGTCGTGCTTGCGTGTATGAAATACTTTTCTGTTATCTTTTTCTTTCATATTAATAATGATTTCCTTAGGCCTATATATACGGTCAACCATAATGAACACTGTTTATAATGTACTATTGTTTAATTCCTATGACAATTATAGTTATTATTCAACGGACGAAGTTATAAATATTCATAACCCTTCATCTTTATTACTCATGCCCACCATTGATATTATTTTTATAACTATTTGATCTCTCATCGAGACTTGATTGACATTATTTAGGGTCAGCTTAAAGCCTTTAAAAAAAAAAAAAAAGATCTTATATTAAATTTGTATAATATATTTATATCATTAGAGAGTTACCAAAATAACTATTGTCTAGAATCACAAATATTTTTAAGTTGATTCTAATATCTTTATTTTGCATTATAACCTACTCTTAAGCATGACTCTTGAATACATCTTGTATGCATCTTTGTCATGGAATATATTGTTGACCTTAAAACCCCTTTCGTCTCGTTGAAAACCATAGAAAATAGTTGCAGTTGAAAGGTTTGAAAAACGTAGAAGCCAATGCATAGAATCAAGAGTAATGACATGTACATTAATTGAAGTAGCAATGTGACAAACCATACTTTAACGCCTATATTCGCTATATGTTCACAAGTTTCTATATTAATTATATATTTGATCTTTAGATCCTCGAGTGGAATATCATCCATCTATGCCCCACAATCAAATGCACCCCAAGTTAGAACATTGTCTTTGTATCCATAAACCCATTCGTCTTTAGACGACAACAACTTTAATCTATGAAATTTCTTGAGATCATTAGAACCAATAACAATGCTCACATTACATATGTTATTTTCATATTGGTTGGGATAATCATTGCCTTCTTCGTGATCATAGTAGTAATAATATTGTTCCTCTTTCGATGTTATCAGAGGTTTAATAGTTTGTTGCTTTACAAAAACCTTTTTCTTGAAAATTCTCTCTTTTCTCCTTAAAATTAATCGTCACATAAATAAAAGTTGCTTGTGTTATCTTTTTACCTAAGATAGTAAGATATCATACATCATGACGTTTTGATTAATTATGTTTTTTTGTATACAACTTTAGACATTTTGATCAATCCCAATTTATTGCATCTGTAAGAATCCTTTAAGTCTGTTCATTTAAATTTTATAGAATTCTAATAGACACTCATATGTAATGTTTTCTTAATAAAAATGTTATAACTCTTATAGTATAAAATTACCAATTACCCTAATACCTAAAATTGCTAAACACTCCCAATTCCCACAATTAATAACAAATTACAATTATATCTTCCAAACATAATACGTATAGTGAATCAAATCACACATTTTGATGGGTTTTTATATTTTGCACAAATTATATAATAAATTCACATAAATTAATACTAACGAATAAAGGTTACTCAAATGATCAAAGTTTGATTTGTAGTAAAAGTCTGTTCTTGATTTATCCGTTCTATAATTATGAATTTAAACGATGATAGACTTTTATTTTTATTCTATTCCATCAATTAATATGGACAAACTAATATGAACATGATTTTCGAGTTATAAAAAAAAATTGTAAAGGAATTCCCTAGAAGGGCTAAAGAGAGGTGGGGATAGGGGAGGGAAACACTTTTGGAGACAGCTTACCTAATACGTGGATGGTCACACATTGTGAGACCATTAACTTAATATTTTTCACTGTGCTTCCCCACACAATCTTATCTTATTCCCACGCCTACCCGTCAACTTTAGTAAATCCCTATAGGGAATCTCCCATTACCAAACATTTTGGTGTGTTCTTATAAGATCATATTTATAATTAAAATATCTAATTTTCTTTTTTTCGTATTTAATGATTAAACCTAGCGGGTAAAAGAATAAATAATCAATCAAAGTTTAAAAAAAATATTCAAGGGGTGATAAAATTTAGTTCAATGGGATCGTGAACACCAGAATATTTCCGGAATGCGGAGAAACCACTAAATAATGGCGGCAAAATTAACGTGCCGCAATGAAAGGGGCAAATTACTGCAAAATTAGGTCAGGTTGGAGTCGGTCCAGTCCAGACTGCCACGTGTTTGGGTCAAAACTCCTCCATTTTTCTATTTTCTGTTTTTTCAGAATTTTTTTCTGATAAAGTTGGCCGCTTGTCCTAAGTTGCCCTCGCTTCTTTCACACGCTTAGATTACCATACACGTGTAGATTGTATATTTTTACTTAATAACGAAACACATTATACTCTTAACTAAAAATGATAAGGAGTCGGTAAAGATCAATTTTAATTTTTATTAAATTTAGAATTTAAGATTTAAGGTCTAATCTCTAATATAAAAAATATATATTTCATATTCATTCATGTGAAAAAAAATCTTTCTGGATTATTCCATCTTCAATATACTATTATTTCCTTCTCTATATTTATAATAAATTTTTTTTGTATCATTTTTAATTTAAAAATAATAAAATATTTATAAAATTTTTATAATATAATTTTGCAATAATTTAAGATTTTTAAAATAATTTAATATTTAAAGGTTTAAAAATATATAAAATTAAAATTGAAAACGAGTTAAAAATATATTTATTTTTGTTTTTATCTCATTTTTTATAGTATATATTAGAATTATTTTTATTTTTACTTTTATTGATATTATATTGGTGGGGCCGGACTACAATCTCTAACTTTGATTTTCATTTTTTAATTACTGCTTATCAAATAATAATATTTATTTTATATTTTATTATTTGTGAGATTATAACATTTAAAAATGATTTATAAAATCATCAGATTTTCTTTTTCGGCAAAGAAATAAACAAAGAATTTGTCTTTTTCAACTCATTGTTTTCATCTTATCGTGCGCATCTTATTTTCCACCGACTTTGGAACACTAGGGTAAAATCCAGAACAAATATTCCAAGCCGACAATTAAAGAGCGACGGTCTGTGACCGTAATTTTCTCAACTTAGAATGAACATTTGCCACAAGGCCGACGTATTTCTTGTCCACCACAATGTGGATCGTTCAAATCAAAACTTCTCAGCCCATAAAATGACAGCCTTGTAAACTAAATATTTCCCTCTGGTTCAAGTTTTTAACCGCAGTACAAAAGGCCGGTCCACGAGAAAAACCTAACCATGATTAAAACTTAACATAACCACGGTTAAACTCCTCTTCCTTGCTTTTTATAAACTCAAGCAAAGGATGGTCATGTTTCCTTAAACAACGGCATCCATAACCAAGAAAAAACAAAGTGAAA
>JAJEJH010001888.1:0-15384 GCA_026122585.1 Anacardium occidentale
CTTCTGGCTCCGGGATTTCCGTTCGAGGGTGTCAAGTGAAGGATGGCGGAGTATCGCACGCGACTGTAGGCGCGTTAAAAATGAAAAAAAAAATTTGTTGAAGAAATTATATTGAACTTTTTTTTTTCCCAACAGATTACAAAATTTATATTTGATGATTAGCAGAATTTTTAGCAATTACTTTAAGCTTGAAAAGAAATTATAACGGAGAATCCTTATTTAAGTCGAATTATCCCTTTCTTATTTAATTCAGTTTTTCAATCCTGTTGATCTAATCAAACATTTTTTTCATCTAATTGAAACAGTCTAATCATATCAAACAAAAGCAAATCTTAAGTCCAATGATTGTCCTTATAACTACTATATCGGTTAAATCAAGAGTTTGATAAAATATGTTGTTAGGAGACTTAAACCCTATTAATACTACTTAAAAACTTTATTTATTGTTACTCAAACTGGGGTGAGACTATGTATAACTCTTTTAGATTGAGATTGATTCTTATCGTATAAAAAGATCTTGCCTCGTTACATATGGAATACCTTTAACTTATTATGAATATTTAACAAATTTTGCAACACATGATTATATTGAATATGAAATATTTTAAAACAAATTTTTAATATTAAATAATTGAATGTAATATAAACTGGATATTCCGTACACAACACAATAAAAAAATAATAATTAATTTAGCCATTTTTAAAATTAGAAAAAACATATATAAGAAAATCTAGTTTTTACAAACCTATCCAAATTTTCACATACGCGTAGCAAACAAATCGTTAAAAAAATCAAATAACTTATTTGTCATTATAATGCATGGCACACATATTGACTCTAAACACAAGTATTGCCTTTTATCAACTGTTTTTGATAATTACGCATCTTCAAATCTTTACAGTGTGGTACATTAATTTTTTTAAGCCTAAACTAAATATTTTTTTAAATAAAATGTTAATACAATAATGTTCTAAAGCCTAGAGTAGATATTTTATTTAAGATTTAAAACGTTTTTGTGTTGAAAAAAATCCAAATTTTAAAACTTTTTATTGATAATATTATTGATAATTTTAGATGAAATTTTAAAACTAAGGCTTAAAAGTCCTATTTTTTTTTTTGTAGTGCTCATGAATCCAATCAGAATACCCAATCAGTTAATAGAGTAATATGTACGTTTAAGAAATTATTTTTTTATTTTTATTGGAATAAATTTGACTAATTGAAACTAATTTATAAAGTGATTATTAATATAATATATGAAATTTACCGAACCTCTGAAGCCTCAATAATAACACATAATTCTTTGATTTAGCTTCCTTTGCTAAAAGTAACTTCAGAGATATCGATAAAATTGGAAAAAAAATAAAAGAAAAACAGGCGCGTGAGCATAAAGTGGTGCACTCTCGGAAAGAGCGCCTGGAAGTGTGGGCTTGTTAACGTTGTTTTGTGCGTAGCGGCAACTTTGAAAAAGTGGGACAGCAAAAGTGTCAGTTTGACTGACATAACCACGTGCCATATTCTCGCGTGGGTTGCCTTTGCCTCGGTGAGCTTATAAGCTGCTGACTGTCTACGGTTAGGGCCTTACGTCCTGGCAGGCCTTGGCATTATTCGGTGATATATCGAGCGGGCAACGCGCATATTATTATTATTATTATTCTTGGTTAAGCCAGTAAGCATGCATATTAATGCCAATTACCCCAACAAAATCATTTTAATTTTCAAGGTTAATGGACCACATTGACAACGTTCACCCGCCGAAAGTGAAATCGGATCTAGCATTTGCATTCTCAAATGGAAATAAAAGTACGTTTTTTTAAGCTTCTCCTTCTTGTGGTTACCGGCATTTTCCCCAACCTGGGTCCTGACCCATTGGGCCAACCATGTCATTTGAATCACACCCACTTTGGGTTGGGCACATTCAGAAAAGTGCTGTACTTATAATGCATATTGCCTCTTTCTTTTCATGTACTATTTTGGACAATCCATGCAACATTTTTGATAGTGTCACTTCCAAAGTTAGTTTTAGTATATATTTACATTATCGGATGAGGGCCATTAATTTCTTTCTTCCATGGATAGTTTATGCATGGTTGGCCTAGTCTTCTCTTTAATATCGTCATCTTAACTCTATTTAATATACTTTATAATGAAAATACTCTCAATTATCGGTCGTAAATTAACTAATTACTATGCACACTTATTCGTTAATGCCCAATATTATCCCATACACCTCTGCTATCCAAACTCCTATCACACTCACCAACCTTGATTCGAGACATTAAGCCCTCTCATGTCATAGATGAGGATTGCAAATAGGGTTTAGTGTAAAGCTTCCAATAACACATGAAAAGCCTAGTTTGTGGGGGTACTATTTACTGATTTTGGTGTAAGGGGATCGAATTCAAGTTTTGACTTAAGTTTAGTTATAACATTGAGTTGAGCTTAACTAGAATTAATTAAAACGTCTGTATTTTAATGCGTATTAGTTATAATAATATCGTTTTAGTTGATTCAAATTAGACTTTTTCAGATTTTTAAGTTTGATAAACTAAAAACATCTCAAACTAAAGTTTGACAATATAAAATTTTTAAATTTGAGTTTGTCTGAATCAAACTAATTTCAAATTTATTTAAACTAAACTAAAAATCAAATTTCAATCAATTCTTTCTACTTTCTTTCTTTCTGATGTCATGAAAATTTGAAGATACATCTCAAAGATAGAGAGACCAATTTACTATCTTATTTAAGGACTTGATCAGGACTAGTTTAAGGAATAAGATCCCAAAAAAAAGAATTTATATTTAAAATTTTTTTTAATTGAATTTAATTAATAAATTTATATTATTTAAAAATTATATAATAACTATTATTTAAAATTATAAATATTTTTAAATCGACGTCAATATTATTATTGATTATTATGGAGATGTAATATACAATAAATCTAACCGTTAGATAAACAGTTTTTACGGAAAAGACTGGACAAGGACTCATATCCAGCCCGTCTTTGTGGGCTGATAAAATGTCTCGGTCAGCAATTTATTAATTAGGAAACACCCATAATGCAAATTCACTATATTAAAATACGCTTTTGACATTCACGTAACCAACTGCATGGATGAGGTACGCGCTTCCGTCATATCCTTCGTCGCGGCTCCCACTCAGCTGTCACTCTCAAGTAAAGGAGCTTATTGCAAGGAAACTCCCCCATAATTTCTGATAACCCACCTTCTTTCTGATTTTTAATTTCACCCACAAAACTTTTGCTATTTCATTACATCTCTAAGCCGGATATTACTTATATTCTCAAGGTTATTTTTTGTAATAATCTTTTAATTTTAAGAATAAAATATTTTTTAAATAAAATATATCATAAATACAAGTCAAATATGCCTTTGTCTATTTATGGAAATACAATTTATAAAGATAAATTTTACATAAAAAAATTTATTTCAAATTGTCAAATAAAATTTTAAAATGTCCATACAATTAAAATAAACTCTTTCAATGGCATTATAACCTTCACCAAATACTTCAAATATATATAAAATACCAAATTTTGACTGGAAAATGGTGTCGTATCATGCCATCAACAGTCACTAAAGGGGTCTTTTTGAAATTTCGTAAAAGAAGCCACCCAAGTAAAAAATTTAAAGAAGTTTATAATGTGAACGAAATTAAAATAACTTATAATTTCAATTGGTCAACTTAGTGTGTCTAAAACCGGCCTATGAGTTGAATCGGTCAACTAATTAGATTATAATTGGATAGATTTAATATGTTCAATTTATTTTAAAATTATTATTTATTTATTTTGAATATTATTAAATATTTATTATATTTTCTAATAATAAATTACCTAAAATTTATTAAAAATAACTCATTATAATTACCCATAACATCTAAACATATTTGTTTTTGTTTTTGAAATATTAATATTAAGTAAAGTAAAAAAACTTAAAAAAAAAATTTAAATAAGTTAATCAAACCGTTCACACCTATTACATCGGGAAAAAATTAATTATAAATAATTCAATTAAAATTTTAGTGGATAATATAATTTGTGTTAGAATTTTAATTTTTATATTTTAATTTAAGAAAAAACGTGTTTAATTATGAAAAATTGGCTCTATTGGTTTTATCCAAATTTTTATGAACAAATTTATGAACTTCAAATCTCCAATTCAGTTGGGAAGCGGCAGGAAGGCGAAAATTCCTGGTCATACCTTTCGGTTTGGATGGAAATTCCTCCCCTACGAATAAAATGACAAAATTGACCTCCCCCCCTTTCTTTATCTGTTCAAAGAATTTTCAAATAAGAATATAGAAAGAGGAACCTATTTGAAAATTATGGAAAAATATATACAATTTTTTTTATATATTTATTAAAAAACTCGTTGTAAACCTTTTAAAAATATTTTAAATATTAAATTATGGCCGCAGTATATTGTACTAAGAATTATCATAATATTTGATTGCATTTTGTGAATAATAGAACATGTCAATTCTTTTAACCTTGCATCAAAATTTATTTTATTTTAAAATGCCCACGTGTCCCCCAAAAATACCTAAAAGATACGAGGGTACTTTGGTAATTTTAGGTGAAAAACTCCAACGTAGCCGGCGTTATATATATAAACACGGTTGCTCCACCCTTGTGCTGTTGGTTCGTTGATTCCCAAAATCCATTTATCGCCTTGTTCTTTCTGAAGTCTCCTACCTTCTCTCTCTGTTTGAGAGGAGAAGCAAGAGAAATTCAGGATCCCTCGTCTTAATTCGCCATAATCGAAATCTAATTTTTTTTTTTTTGTTCCATATTACATCGGCTGCCAATTCTGCCCTGGTTTTAACCCAAACCTTCGATTCAACCCTCCGGTCCCCGGTTCACTGAATCTTCCTGTGACAATGTTATCTATCGCTTGCTAGTGTTTCTCCGATCAACTCTTTTACTCTCCGAAAGCGCAATTAACGTAATCCTCATCAAGCTTATCAAATTTGCTGATATGGCGTTACGTGTTACTGTCTCCTTCTCAGGCTATGTTGCCCAAAACCTAGCCCATTCTGCTTGCACTCGGCTAGGCTCCTCCACCACTGCCGCCACACGGTCCTTACATGAATGTGTGTTTCGTCCTCGGATCTTCTGTTACAACCAAAAACCTGATCTCGATCCTCCCCCAAATCGTCGCCCCCAAACAAACCATAGAGCCTCAGTTTATAACAAAATTGCTGCTGAATTTTTAGGAGACAATTGTTCTACCAGTCCGATCCTCATGGGACTGGTGTCATTGATGAAGTCAACGGCATGTGTTTCCGGCTCTTCCGCAACAACTGCGGGTGTTTTCGGTATTTCACCAGTTAAAGCCACTTCGATTATCCCCTTTCTACAGGGATCGAAGTGGCTGCCGTGTAACGCACCGACGCCGGAGAGTGAATATGTGGATAAGGGAGGGACTTATAAAATAAATTATCATGATAGTGGAAATGATGATGGCGTTGGCTTGCAATTGAAGTCCAAGGAGTTCGATAAGGCCGGAAGTTGGTTATCAAAGTTCCTGAATATTTGTTCGGAGGATGTCAAGGCTGCTTTTACAGCTATGACCGTTACTTTGTTATTCAGGTCGTTTTTAGCTGAGCCCAGATCGATCCCTTCCTCTTCGATGTACCCTACCCTGGACGTTGGTGACCGCATTTTGGCTGAGAAGGTGAAGTCAACTATATCAACTTGCGTTATTATCTTTAAGTATATGGAGTTGTAGATTGTTATTTGGTTTGCTAATTCATGTTGCAGCTTGGTAATCTATGATATAATTATCATGTTGAACAAGTATGCAGTGAAATTAGGTTCTTCATTTTGAGGTCGTTTGTTTGGGGAATAACAACGATTCATAATCATAGCCATTGTTATATTGTTATTGCTGATTGATAATCTTATATATAACTATACAACCCATTTCATATTTACATTACTGAGCATTGTGGAAGTATTCAAAAGATGAGGAGTGCAAATGTTTAACATTTAGAGATAAGTTTACCTTTATTGATATTGATCTGATATTAATGTTTCTTCATTGTTCTATTAGGTCTCATATTTTTTTAGAAAGCCTGAGGTATCAGATATAGTTATTTTCAAGGCACCTCCAATCCTGCAGGTATTCTTTCAAAATTCCTTTTCAAGTGCATTTTATCAGGATACCATTAGTTTGTTCTTTCTCCACTATTTCTGGTTTTTGATTGCCCCCTTATGTTTTGTTCAGGAAATTGGTTACAGTTCGGGCGATGTATTCATAAAAAGAATAGTGGCGAAGGCTGGAGACTGTGTAGAAGTAAGTGCATATATATATTTATCCAGCTTATTCTATTTATTACTTTAGGTTTTCCTTTATTTCCTGTTCATCTCTCTGAACTAAAAATGTCATACTCTCTCTTTTCTGACATCTGATATCTTGCTTTGCATTATGTGTCACAGGTTCGTGATGGGCAATTGCTTGTAAATGGTGTTGCTCAAGATGAAGATTTTGTTTTGGAGCCACTTGCTTATGAAATGGACCCAATGGTAATTTCTCTACTATTGTTCTCCTTTTCTTGATTTATTTTGAAATCTTCTCTTCTGTAACATATTTTACTTGGATTCTTAGCAAGCTGGTCAACATTTATAAGTTGGCTAACAAAGTCTTGCATTTTTTTCTGTTTGATCCTTTTGAAGGTTGTGCCGGAAGGCTATGTTTTCGTGATGGGTGACAATCGTAACAACAGTTTTGATTCTCATAACTGGTTAGTCTAGAATCTTAACATCACCAAAATTTTTTTAAGTTTGCAATGCCTGCTTTTTTTGGATCTCATTTTTCCTGTCAAACATTAATATATATTTTTAAGAACATCTTTTAACCAAAAATTATTTGTTTTATGAAGTAAAAGACCAAATTATGTGGTCTAAATACTATGCATTTACACTGTCAATGTAGTATCTCATATTAACGTGGTTCTGTATTTCAGGGGTCCGCTTCCTATTGAAAACATTGTTGGTAGATCAGTATTTCGGTATTGGCCACCTTCCAGAGTATCTGAAACTATAAATGATGAAAGTGCCACGATGAATGCTGTGGCAATCTCATGACATGTTGCTTCCTGTTTCAAGAGAATATCTTACATGATCTTCTCATCTTCTCGTCACCGGGATAACAGTTTTTATAGTTGCACTCTCATAAATGAGTGTCTGTTAATATTTTCCTTTTTGATTCATTTTATATCTTGGAAATTGTTTCTATGGTTCATTTGCTAAATCAGTGTGTAATTCTGTTGATGGCCTGACCTTGGCCGACGACATTTCATTTTGTAATCACATATTCAGACTCTTGGACAAGCCAGAAACATAAACAAGAAAAAAAAAAAAGGAAAAGACAATTGACATTTGCTGCTTCGTACAATTTCATAATTTGCGGTTTCCTTACGGCATGGATTGCTATTACAAAATTGATGTTTCAGTTGCCTCAACTCTAGCGGCAAGAGATGAGTACCAAGATATGGCTGTACTCAATGCCATCATACCTGCGGAACACTCCCTGTATAAAAAAAAAACTCCAGCAGACAAACCAATCAGCTGTACCAAGTATTGCATATTTTAACCCCACGCATCGATACAGGCTCTGTAGAGTCAACCATCTTATGTTCAATGGCCACTGAGTTCCTCTTGGTTTCCATGACAGCAATAACTGCCGTGGAAATGGCTGAGAAGATCAATCCGTCTCCAAAATGCCGAAGATGTTGAATATCAGCCGGTAATGGCTGGTACTGGGAGGGAGGAACTGGCACCTTAAATCCCAATAAACGAGAATCCATTGTAATTGGACGTAGAAAGTGTGTAGTGCTAATTGTAATTGGAAGCATGCGAATTAAAATATTTGTTTCTTCAACTTGTGTTACTGTGCAATGAGCAGATCCTCCCTGGTCCAGGGGGCATGCTCTATGTGGATGAACCGCCATTAGTACTGGTCCCTACTGATTGCTGACCGGTCCACAGACCAGGAATTTCAAGGGCTTTACGCGTTTTCAACAACATGAAATATAAATCTGGTTATGCATAAGATTGTTTTGAGAATATGCCTGAATTGATTAGTCCTCTGAAGAAAATTTTTTATAAAATCATGATTTTAATAAACTTCAAATAAATTTCTAGTTCGGTATAAATAATTTCTGTTTTACTGTAATGCAAGTAAGCAGTACGAACTGATACAACAACATGAGAGCACTCCTGCAGGAAGAAACATTATCCATTAAACTATAATTATAAGCATTTCTAAACTTCTACCATTTCGATCTTTCTTTTTGCCTCAGTACCAGCATCACTACTTTCATTCTCTTCACTTACTTGAACCTTCTTGTATCTATACCAATGGGCACACGTCAAATAAACACCAAAATTCACCACACTTAAACCTGCCAGCAGCCAATAGAAATGGTTGAGCTTGTCTCTATTCAAGTTGTTGCCGGCCAGCCACCCGCCACTCACCTTGTTCACCACTTGTACCACCACTGTGCTTAAGAAATACCCAAATGCCACTGAACACCATGAGATGGCTGTGCCTAATGACTTCATTCCGCCTGAACTCTCTGCATAGAAAAACTCTAGCAGTCCAACCAGAGTAAACATATCAGCCGCTCCAAATATGGCATACTGGAATCCAAGCCAGAACACACTCATTGGTAGAGGCTCAATGGAGTCAACCATGTTGTGTTCAACAGCCACGGATTTCCTTCGGCTTTCCATGGTTCCGGCAACCGCCATGGCGATAGCTGAGAGTACCAATCCAACTCCAATTCTCTGAAGATGTCTAATTCCAGTTGGAAATCCTGTGAACTTTCTAGCAATTGGGACAAAGATGCGGTCGTATATTGGGATTAGAATGAACATGAAGATAAGAGGGATGACTGGGAGGGAGGAACCAGGCACTTTAAATCCCAATAAATGAGGGTCCATTGTTGTGCTCTGCTGGACGGAGAAAGTTAGGAGTTGAGCCAAACATGTGTTCATAAAAACAGTGCTAAGTATAATTGGGAGCATGCGAATCAGAATCTTTGTTTCTTCAACTTGTGTTACGGTGCATAGTCTCCAGGGTCCGGGAGTAATTGATGGAGATGCACCAGAAAAGGTACTGGTTGTAAGGATTGCAGCACGGTCCAGAAACCTGGGAAATTTAATGGATAAATGCTTTTTATTTACTGAAAAAAACTTCAAAACTACTCATTTTCATTTCTAAATTTAAAGTTGATAACATACCTGAATTGATCTGTCCTTCGAAGAAATTCAATTTGCAGTCCTGCTTCTTTATCATAAATCTCATGTAATTCATCTGCCATTTCTGGTGTTGGAAGGTGCCGATTTCGAATTGCAGCTGCAAATACCTATTTTAAGAATGATTTAGCTCCCAGAAAGCCATGTTAAAGGACATGCAGGAAGATTGTTCAATTCCTTACCTGTAGAATGCGGACAAGGGGACTTCCTTTAGGCACGTAATTCCGATACAATGACTTGCCCATGCTTACAAAAACAATAGCACATAAAACAGCTAGAGTACACACACCAAAACTCCATTGCCAACCAACATTGGTACTTATCCAGACAAGGAATGTGCAACCGAATATAGATCCAACAGTAAGGCTAAATAGAAACCAATTGAAAAAGCTGGACAACTGAGCGGCCTCTTTTGGGTTCTTATCATCAAATTGGTCTGCTCCCAAGGCAGGCAATGCAGCTTTAATCCCGCCGGTGCCAAATGCAACGAGGTATAGACCAGCGAAAAGTAAGGTAACTTGGCCACTGTCAGCAGCCTCACATTGATTCATTTGCCTGGCTGTAATATCTAGACAAGGAGTTGGTCTTAAATGGTCAAAGTGTGCTTGCACTGCTAGGAAAGCAAATCCCTGCAAATTACAAACCCACCATTAGTATCATAATTTACCACGAAATGCATATGCATAATTTTCAGAACTGATTATATTAATCTCAATGACCAATTATAAGTCCTAGGGTGACGACGTGATGATCACATTGTTTGAGTGTGAAAATCGTGAAGAACATTACCACCAACTCAAAGCAACCAAACAGGACAATGGTCTTGAATCTTGACAAATATGTATCTGTGATGAATCCTCCAAACAGTGCAAGTAAAAATGAAGTCCCCATGAAGTTGGTAAGCGTATTGGCGGATTTTGTTAAGCTAAAATTCATATATCCATAGAAATAAGTTACCAAGCTCACCGCACTGGATATAAATGCCATATTCTCAAGTGCTTCCGTAGCTGCATCATTTCACAATTGAATTTCTTCATTAACAATGCAAAATCAAATCCACTGGGAAGAACAGTACACAATTTCAAAGTTTTCCCAGAAACTAATTTCACGTACGATAAGATAATCTCATATATTTACCGTAAACAAAAAGCACCGCCCTGTTTCCTCCAAGCCTGGTTTCTTGTGTAGGTTGCGTTTTATCATCTTTACTGGTACCCTGTTGAGAGAGCACGCAAGAATAGGTAAGCCAAAGGCAAAAGATGCTTGACTTTTACGGTGAAGAAAATAGAACAAACGCGAATGCATGATGGAATACTGAGAGACTACAAAGGCTTTTAGTTCTTGTGTGAAAGAATGCAAGAGATAAATTAGTTTACCATTCTGTTGAGAGCTTTTTATGTCTCTGTCTGATGGATGGAAGAACGATTTGTTCTGACGCTGGTAGCTGATAGGTGTAACTTTGAACCTCTTTCCCTACTTATAGAATCAAATAAATACAAAATTATATGAACAAACATGAAAACCAGTAGGGCATCATCTAGCATTTGAAAAGTTAAGTGGGTTATTTGACTTTCTTAATATATTTTCATTCAATATTAAAATCAATGACTTGTTGAAGTTGACTAATTGTAATATAGTCATTCAGAACTCCTGGATCAAACACAATCAACTGTTGGCTCTGGCAGGCGTTGATGCAGATGGAAGATTATAACTTTACTTGTTATTCAAATTACTGGGAAAGCTTCATATTTAATAGCAATGTCAACTCTTTTGCCGACAGATAGATCATATCAGGAAAGAAGTAGAGGTTCTGGTATATATATAATCTGGTTTAGAGGCATGCTTCTGGGAGATCTGCAACTTTCACATTTTGTTAAGTAATTAAATCCCCTATATATATTCATAAGAGGTGTCTGCTTTTAGTTTAAGAAATAAGTTGACCCTCCTAATTGACTTTATAAATTAAATCCAGAGATTCCACTTCTCCTCTATTATATTTGTTTGTTGCTTAAATTGCTGAAATCGCCTCAAAGTTGTGGGAGAGTTCTCCTCTACTATAATACAAGAAATACCACGATAAAACTATATCGTAATTATAAATTAGACTACGATACTTTGAGAGTTTACCTGTTTAATAACGTTAGACAGGGTTCTCAAGTCAGACCCACACCACAAGAGAATAAAATTCTTCTGGTGGGCCTTTCTTGGCCATCACTAACGGTGTTTGGATCGATAAGTTACTGGTTGTGGATGATGACTAAGTATAATCAAATTGATTTTCAAACCAAGGTAACTGATTTATTTATTTATACACTTGTACTTTCGAAATTTTTATTGAAGAAATTATAGTTTCAAAACTCCTCTCCAACTTTTGCTACTTCGCTTCACGACACTCAGGTTCTTAATGTATTTTTAATGGCAGCTTTGAAGGCTGCTGATGTAACTAGAGAAGTAAATTTGTGGGATGAAAAAGAGACCAACGACCTCATCAAAGAGGTACTTCCTCCTGGCTCGGTTGATTATATGAGCAGGCTCATCTCTGCAAATGCTTTGTACTTTAAAGGAGCTTGGACTGAAGAATCTGATTCATCAGAAACAGAGGCCTATGACTTTCACCTTCTAAATGGAGACTCAGTTAATGTGCCCTTCATGACTAGCAATGAGAAGCAGGTTGTCAAGGCCTTTGACGGTTTCAAAGTTCTACGGCTTCCGTATAAACAAGGTGGAGATAAGCGCTCTTTCCCCATGTACTTCTTTCTTCCAGATGCAAAAGATGGGCTGCCGGCTTTGATCGAGAAGTTGGCTTCTGATTCTGGGTCCTTAGACCGCTACCTTCCACATGAAAAAGTAGAAGTTGGTGCTTTCAGAATTCCAAGGTTTAAGATTTCCTTTGGGTTTGGAGCTTCCAAAGCTGTCAAGGGACTAGGACTTGTGGTGGGGGTTGACAGAGATGGTGGATTCCCCTGTGGGTCAGAACCTACACGTCTCAAGCATATTCCAGAAGGCCTTCGTTGAAGTTAATGAAGACGGGACAGAAGCTACAGCTGCTTCTGCTATTATTTTAGCCAGGTGCAGACCGCATCTTTTTGATAGTTCAGATTTCGTGGCAGACCAACCATTCTTGTTCATGATCAGAGAAGACATTACCGGAATGGTGATGTTCATTGGCCATGTTCTCAATCCTTTGACAGGTTGATTTATGCAGGAATTGAATATGTAGATTATGGTGGAAAATTTTCAGCTACATTTATTCTGGATCAATTGGGATGATGGTCTTTTTAAGGGATAATGATTTCATGATCTTTAACACTTTGTTTTTGACAACTGCATAGGCTAAGACTTGATTATATCCAAACTATTCAAGTTCAAGTTAAACAAGAAAAGTTAAATTATTTTTTAATCAAATTTGAATTCACGGGTTAGGAATGGAAAATGTGTTTTAGCTTTTGTTATTACAAAAAAAGTAAATAATAGGCCAAAACACTTATTTTCACCCATACCTAGATCCTGTCAACTTCCCGCCTCTAAAGTTTGCAAAACTCAAAATTTTACCCGTTGATATGGTCAATAATTAAATCTAATGGGTTTATAGTGAAATTTTTAACAGTCAAAGGGCATTTTAGCATTTTGGGTTAAAATTTAACAAAATAATAAAATAAATTTAAATAAAATTTAAATTTTTTAAATTTTTTTTAAAAATATTTAAATTTTAAAAAAATTAATACCAGGTCATTTCAGACTACCTAGTTTCTAGCCTTTCCGTTTGGTAAAAACGATCAAATTTGCTCACCTCCACCAATAATAGTAATTGAAAACGGTTAAAAATGATCGATCTTAGATTCATCAACTATTTTTAACCTTGGTTTTTGGTGGAAGTGGTCAGATTTAGCCTCCTTACAAGGAGGTCAGATCTGACCTTCTCTGAAACCTGATAACCGATTTTCATTAGTGGCAGCCACTATCGCTAATACCGACAGTGGTGATTGGCTTTAATTTTTTTAAATTTAAATATTTTTTAAAATTATTTATATTTAAATATTATTTTATAATTTTATTATATTTTTTTTTATTTTTTTAAAAAATATTTTAGTCATTTCATACAAAATAGCAAGGAAACTGGATGGAATTTGGACAAAGGGTGAGACTTTAGGTTTACAAACTTAGAAGGTGGGAAGTGGGATTAGGATGAAACTATAGGTGGGAATAAGTTCTTTGGCCTAGTAATAATAAGGTAGCTTTCTTATGTTATATTTTGACCGTATGAAAATGGTCAAGAAAGTATTCCCACCATGGTTTGCTTAAATGACAATGCACCCACTAACTTTATAAAAACCAAAGACTCATCTATCATCAATTTTTATTACAGTCTTCTGTTAGATTAATAATAGAATTATTAATTTACCCTTTTAAATAACAATAACACTCTAAAAAATAAATATATATTAAAATAAAAAAAAATTATCTTATTTTAATGGATATACGATGCAGAGATCCTTTAGGATTCTCGATATAACAAAATTCAATCCAGAGTCCCACCATCTTTATTCTCCGTCACCGTTTTTGTTTCTTTTCTGTTCTCCTTACTCTTAAAGATGATGTACAAGAAAGCATAACATAAACAAATAAACACTCGACTACATCAAAAGAATGAAAGGTCAAAAAATTAGATACATAAAACTTGGATGCACAAAATCCAGCCACAAACCCACGTTGAGAAGCCAAGTATCTCTTTGAGTTATGGAAAACAGTAGCAAAGAAATTAACTAAAGCTGGAGGTGTAAACCTCCAAGAATCAGTACTACAAAGAACCAAAGTGAATGAAATTTCTAAGCTTAGCGAACTTTCTGTTTAAAGAAACACCTATAAAACAAAAAATAAATTAGAAAAAAAGAACCCTCTAGCATCACCGTCAACCATTCGGAAAACTTTTCTGTAGAGTTGAAGGAGATTCGTTATTTTGGGTGGTTAGAAGAGAGACGATCTTAAGATTAGTGGGCGATGAAACCATGAAAAGGTCTGTTTGCCAGCAGTTAATTTTGAGAGTTGAAACTTCATCTTCATAATTGTTTTGAGTTGAAACTGTGAGAAAGAGAAAGGAGATCGAATTTATTAAGGAGGCGTAGATCGATTAGGGGAAGGGAGTTGAGGTGGAAGCGGCGGCGGTGGCGACCATGACATAGAGAAATTGTTAATGGAAGTCACACAATAAAAGAAAAATGAATAGTTAGAAATTATGATTGGAGCCAAGTGTTTTATTACATGACAACCCTACTAGTTAATAAAAAGAATGTTTAAGAAACTAATGAAGATTAATATTTTATTATTATATATAATTATTATTTTATTTTCCCTTAAAAAATTTCATTATTAAATGAGTATTTGATTTTATACGAAAACAACGCCAAATCCAAACTAAATTGACATAGTTTCAAAGGTCAATTCGGTTAAATTTAAATTTGTTTGGTTTAAACTTACTGAAACTTAAAACAAAAAAGTCAATTTATTTTTTAAATTGAACTGAACTTGAGTTAGAAAAAATTTGATTTGGTTTAATTCACGAATTGAGAGATAATTTGATTTAATTCGAATCAAACTCATGTTTAATTTAGATTATGTCAATCAATTATTAAAATAATATTATTTTGTCTATTATTAAATAAAATACTATTATTTCGTCAATAAATTATGAATTTAAGTTACAAACTCTAATTGAATTTATATTTGAGTCAAACTTAAACTATCGTTAATTTTAATTTAATAAACTTAAATTAAATTTGAATTAAACTATTATTTATTTAAACTAAACTCAAGTTAAGGGTGTTTCACTCAATTCATTTCACATCCACATTTGAAAAATGAATATTATTATAAATTAAATTAGTATGTTAATTAAGAAAATTATATTATGTGTATTAATAATAACTATTAATTTATATATTAACATGATATATTAGCTCATTATTTAGTAATTATAATTAAAAAATAAAATAATAATAAATTATTCAAATAATTACTCAATAGTACTCATAATTTTACAAATTGAAGACGAAAGGGTCAGGATATATAAAGAACCGAAACTCGGATAAATTGTAG
>JAJEJH010001889.1:0-15370 GCA_026122585.1 Anacardium occidentale
AGGTGGATACCACCTTATTCATTAAAAGACATAAGCAAGATATCCTAATAGTTCAAAATTATGTTGATGAAATCATCTTCAGTGCTATTAATGAATCTTTACGCAAAGAATTTTCTAAGATGATGTAGGGAGAATCTAAGATGAGCATGATGGAAGAGCTAAACTACTTCCTTAGGTTACAAATTAAGTAGATAAAGGAAGAAATCCTACTCAACCAGTCAATATATACCCAAGATCTCCTCAAAAGGTTTGGAATGCATGAGGCTAAGAAATAACTAACTTCCATGAGCACTTCAATGAAGCTTGACAAAGATGAAGGATGTAAATGTGTTGATACGAAAAATATATAGAAGCATGATAGGTGTATTGCTATATTTAACTGCATATAAGCCCAACATTTTGTTTAGTATATGCATGTGTGTAAGATTTCAAGCTAATCCTAAGGAATAACATTTGAATGTAGTGAAACAAATTTTGAGATATCTTAAAGGAACACTTAATATTGGTTTATGGTACCCTAAGAACTCAACATTGAAATTAAGTGTACTTTTGGATGTTAATTTCAAAGGATGCAAAATAGATAGAAAAAAACTAGTGGTACATGTCAATTTTTAAGAAACATGTTAGTTTCATGGTTTTCAAAAAGTAAAATTCAATTGCAACTTTTACTATGGAAATCAAATATGTTTTTGTAGCTAGTTGTTGTGCCCAATTCTTTGGATGAAACAACAACTTTCAAATTTTGATTTGAAAAAGAAAAACACCAATTTATTGTGACAACACTAGTGCAATTCACCTTTCGAAAAATCCCATATTGTATTATAAAACTAAGCATATAGATATTAAACCTCATTTCTTGCATGATCATGTTAGCAAAGGTGATATTGTGTTTGAATTTATTGATACTAACCACTAGCTAGCTAATATTTTTACTAAACCTCTTGATAAAGAGAGATTTGCTTATATAAGAAGGGAGCTTAGAATGATAGATATAAGCCAAGTAAGTGCTTAATGACTTTACTTTTAAATTTGCATGTTGTTGGTGCTAGTTGATTAATACTGTGGTTGATTGATTGAACTATGTTATAACTTGTGTTGATGCTTAAGCTTGATTGTGTGCAATTTATTGAATATTGTTCATGCATGTGCTTGTTTGGTTTTAAGCGTAAATTCAAGTTAAATCATTACAATTTTATGGTTGACATTAATTGACACATGAATTCATATATCAAAAATGTTATTTAATAAAAATATCCAAGTTTTATAACTTGAGGTGTTTTGAGAATATTTTGTTAAAAAGTGTAGCTTTTTTAGAAAAGTGCAAGTTTATATGTTCTAGGTCATACACGGTGATGTGTCACAAACATGCATGGGCGTGTCCTTGCATGAAATACACAACTGTGTGTCCAATTAGTGCATGATTGTGCAGACATTTCAAATTTCATGTTTACTAGCATGCATGACACAAGTAACCTACATGGGCATCATTTTAAAATTTTAATATTTTTTGAGATTTTTTGCAAAAACACAATTGTACAACTTTCATTAGCATGACCACGTGGAATTGGGATCATTACTCAAATAAAGCTTACATATTGCCATGCAATCGAGTAACACGGTCATGAGTGCACAAATATATAAGCAGATCTAACCTATTTCTTTCATTTTCACGCAAATATCTAACCTTAGCTACGTTTTGCACGATTTTTCTCTCAATTTCTCATCACTTTCTCTCAAGATTCTTGCATTCTTTTGCTTTTAAACTTGTTTTCACAAGTTTTTCTCATATTATCTCAAGTTTTTAGATTGTTTTTCACACAAAATGCACACAAGCACACTTAAAATCCCTTTATTTATAAAAATCCCAAAATGCCACCACGAATGAAGCTTCATATTCGATTTGGTCTATCAAAGAGCATGGGAAGAACAAAAAATCCATTTGGAATCACTTATGCCACTCGTCAACAAGAGATACTACTCATAAATTAATAAAGCATTCAGTTTACGTTGCCAAATTTTTAGATAATAGAATTTTGAATAAAATTGGATTGTTTATGGATGTGACAAATTTGGTGGATGCTGCATGGTTGAATGAAGTATTTTACAAGAGGTTCAATGCTTACAAAAACCTCGTTAATGAGTTATATAGTTCTTTATCGCTTAAAAAAGACATGAGGGGGACAGTTGCAAACCATACGATGGCTTTTTGATTGGTGAATGAGGATTGGGCAGTCATTCTAAAGCAATTGGCCGAGTGGCTACAATGTGAGGTAGTAAGGATCTTGGATTTTACATATGAACAAAGTTCTCAAGTGGTTTGGATGTTATCGCGAGGTTTGAGATTTTATAAGGTGTAGAAGACTAAGGCATCAGCTTTGACAAATCCAGCCATGTGAATTTTTCACCACATGGTAACATATGCCCTAAATGCCTGTATGAACACAAGTAACGTAAGTCTTCGTGGTATGGTAGTAATGGAAGCTACCATAATAGGTTGATTGACAGGTACAGGTTGATCATTAATTAACAAATTTAATGACATTAAAGCCAACAGTGACAAGGTGAAGGTCCCAATTGATTTTGGAATGATTATCACCTTTTTGGTCATAAAATTACGGATATCTCATAATAGGTATGGTGCATTTTGCATACCGTTTAAAGAGGTACATATGTTAAACGTTGAAGCATTATATAGAATGTGCATAATTGAAAAAGATAGTATGAACAAATAGCACTTACCTGTTTTGGTTGGAGATAATAAGCCTTCTGTTGGACCTTCTGTTACCTTATTGGTTGTTGAGACTAATGCTCATAGAAGGAGATGAGCACATACTGAAGCAGGGTTTGAAGCATAATCTACTTTAGAGCTTTAGACTATCTTAGAGTCCATCCATTATATCCGTGAGATAGTTGATCAGCTTTTTGGGACGGTTGATCGACTTTCTAGGATGACGGTCAACTTACAAGAAATTTTGCTTAGCTTTCAAAAGATATTTGAGACCATCAATGCAAATTCAAAATGTATCAGGATGTTATCTTAACTCGAGTACCCTTGTTGAAGTTTTGGAAGTTAAAACTTTAGTAACTCAATCGCCCTTACAGCCACCTCCACAAATGCCTCTAGAGCCTTGATTTTTTTTCATACCTCATGACTTACATTTCATGGTTTTCGACATTGATTTTAATTCTTGAGGGATATTATTTGTTTTTTCATTTTTTTGTTATAATGGTTTTCTTTTTTACTCTTGAGGAACATTATTCTTGTTATGTCTTATAGCTTTTGTTTGACTTTGTTTTTGATACTTTCTAGCTAACTTAGTACTTTGATTATTGAATATTGTTATAATGGTTTGATCAATGATTTTGATAGACTATATGATGATATATATTTTTACAAGAGTCATATGATGATTGGTTTAATGATGGTTATGAAGTAGTTGGTGAATGAAAACTATATTTGGTAGTCTATTTTCTTTACCTTATATTAGAAAATATCAGAAAAACAAGGGAGACTCTGTCAAATTTTTTTTTTTTTTATTAATGTCAAAAAAGGGAGAGAATGGGTTAAGTTAGTTACACTGTTAAAATTGCATATTAAATGAAGGTAAAATGAAGTTTAAATAAAGTTTAAAGTAAGGGAGAGTGTAAATGAAGCTTAAAGTGAGGGGGAATGCATTTTAAAACTTATTCTATGAACAATTTCAACAAATGATTGCATATTTTTATCATTAATAAAAAAGAAGGAGATTGTTAAACCATTGATGCTTTGATGATGATAGAAATATGCTAAAATGGCTTAATCCCTTGCATGAATGATTTCATGACAAAAGAAGGGAAATATTTTTATTTTTACAGGTTTTAGGTCTCACACGACCGTGTGCCTTTCTGGCACAGTGGTGTGTGGCTATTTAACAACTCATGCGATTAAAACACGAGATTATGTTACGAACCGTGCTAAGGCCTATAATTTTTTTTGGAAAATTTTCAGGTCCAAAATGATCGCGTTTATATCCTACACGATCATATGTGTGTATAACACGAAAATAAACATTTTCAGCATAACCGTGCAAGGTGATCGTGTTAAGTGTACATGCTCAAGTCAAACATATGACACTGTCATATTTTGACGCATGATTTTCCTACAAGATTTCATGAAGAAGCATGAGTATTCTTATCGTGTGGTTGTAAGCATGCTAAGTCAAAAAAAGATGGTCAAACACACGATCGTGCTTAATTCGGTCACATGACCATGCGTATACACTTTAAGAAAAGCATGAGACAATCAATCGTGTAGCATTGTCATGCATATAGTTAAGGATCACAGTCAACACACGACCATGTAGCAAATACTCACATAATTGGTCATGGAAGGATGATTGTGCAAAGCTATTTCGATTTATACAACCAACATATGATCATGCATAAATGGCACACAATCATGCACAAGCAAAATGGTTCTCGTGTGAAAGTTGTGCGATACTAGTGCTCAAAAGTCATGTAAGCTTCGAGAATTTCAAGCCTCAATCATGTAGACATGAAGCACGACCGTGTATCATGCATACATGATCGTGCATTCTTGGCGTGTATTTTAAATTCAACTATTGAAAGTCTCCTAGAGGCCATAAATGTAGCAAGCACGACCATGTACTCCTTAAGCATGATCATACACTTGGAAAATTAATTGTAGAACTATCTTTTTCAACCAACCCAATGGATATAAATTTATGGAAATGGCTTCTTACCATTTCAAGAAAGAAATTAAGTATAAAATGAGGCCATTTTGAAGAGAAGAATGTTAGAGAAACGAATTGCACTCTTAAGCTTTTTCTTCTTTATTATTTGTTCATTACTGACTCTCTCTCAAGCTCACACCTGTATTCATTTGAGAGAGCTGTACTTAATTGTGTGTTTCAGCCTATTTAGAGGCATTTCACATTCTTTTTTGTTGATAAATCATTTTTAAAAAAGGGTGAAATTCCTTTGGTAAAAAACTATTGTATCTTCGGTTTTTAAAGATTGTGAAATTTTAATTGAGTTATGATTGAGGAAGAAGATATAGTAGGCTTGTGTTTAAAGCTTCGAATCTCTATAAATTCTGTTGAGCATTCTCTAACCTTTTTCTCTTAATTTTGTGTTTCTTTGAATTATATTTATTTTGTGATTGGTTGAGTATTCAATTTTTTCATTGCGTAACTTTCTAGTATTTAAGAAAAATAATTTTAAACTTTTTAAAATTTTAAATAATTCTATTCACCCCCCTCTAGGATTATTTTGCTCGCCATAAAGTCTTTCATAAGCACTTATGACTTTAATTTTGATTATGAAGGTTGCCTCTTAGATATAGGTATGTTATTGTTATCGATCAACTTAATGCCTTAAATAAAGGTTTATTCAAAATGATGCTCTATCACCTAGGCCGAGGTAGACCCTCTAGGCATGCTCAAGAAGGAGCACAACCTTAAGAGATTCCAAATGTTCCCATACTAGTTCTAGTTGCCAATATGGCATAATTATGGAGAAATGTAGATGCCCTGACTCAAGTAGGAAGGCAAAAACAACAACAACAATAATAATAGCCATATATTTTGCCTCCTTTTGCAAAAATAATATTGAAATGTACCTTGGGAAAGAAGTCATATTATTTAAAAAGGCTAAGACCTCTTAGATTTGATGGAATAGGATATGCCTAGGATTTTTTGATATAATTAATAAGTTAACAGAAGAATTAGGTCTTTCAAACCAAAAAGCTATTAAATGTCTTTTTCATACCTTGAAAGGTAAAGCAAAAATATGGATGAGATAATACATTCTTTCACATATTGAATAAATGACTTAAGAGGTATTTTCTGAAAGGTTTATTAACATGATTATCCCATCTAGCCTTTTATGATTGAAAAAAGCTTGAGTTTGAACAATTGGTGCAAGGAGACAAGTTAGTGCATGCTTATGTTATAGAATTTGTAGAATTGGACATATTTGCTCTTATACTAATACCTATTAAGGCTTTTAAGGTCAAAAGATTTGTCATGGGACTAAGTGTGAAATACACCCCTTATACCCTTAAAAGGATACACCTTTAAGGTAGTGGTTGATATGGCTTAGAAAATGGAGATGAAATATTATATGAGTGAGAGGGGTGTTAAGTAACAGATAGGTCAAGCTGAAAGATCAGTTGGCAATCAAGGCAATTCCGATAGAGTCTAGTAATTTAATATAGGAGATTATATGGGCTTCAAATTTAGGGGATACAAGTAGAAGCGTCATAAGAGGGAAAAGGGAAAATTTAATAGCACAAACTAAAGTTTAGGTAGAAGCTCTAATAGTTGTGGTAGAAACTCTGGTTATAGTAGTGTTGATACTACAAATTGCCCCAAATGTCATAAGGACATCAAGAACCTTGTCTAGTAGGCACTAGAAGGTGTTTTAGGTACAAAATAATAAGGCATTCTGCTAAAAAATGCTTATTCTTTGAGGGAAAATCGGTGACCTGTAAGGCTCTATGACTAGTGTTGATCAACCTACTTACCTTAGCATCTTATTCATGTATTAGCAAGGAAATCAAGGCAAGGGTCATGAAGGTCAAAGTTTAGGGTATAGGGTTATCAAGTCAAAGTTTTAAGACTAGAAGGATCAAAGGCAAAACTGGTGGAAACATTCAAAGTGAAGGATCAAGATAGAGAGACCAAGGCCAAGCTAATGTCTTCACCTTGACCGAACAAGATATACATGCATCAAATGTCATAATGACAGGTAAGTTTTTTATATGTTAATTTAAGGCACATGTATTTATAAATTTGGATGTTATGCACTTATTTATTTCCTTTCCATTTGTTATGAGATTTAATAACATACCTTATAAGTTAAAGTTTCCATTATCTATAACAACTCCTTTGAGTAAAACTTTAGAGGTAGACATCTTTTTTCCATCTTATTTTATTTGAATTAAAGGTAAAAGCCTTTTAAATTACCCTAGGAATTTTGTCCAATAGTAAGGGAAGAGGTTACTTAAAGTGGCTAAGATTTAAGTTACAATAAAACTAATAACTTTTGATTTAGCTTATTCTACGGCTATGAGTCTAAATAGTCATAAGCATCTAATTTCACCTTGCTTGACTAGCTAGGGTTGACCGACTAGTATAAGTATGCATTCTTAGGTCATTAGAAAAAAAAAAAAAAACTTTTAGTCAAGCTAATTTTATTGCCTATGGTGGACTTTGATATGTTTTGGGTATGGATTAGTTGGCAACTCACTTTGCCACTTTAGATTACTGGAATAAAGAAATAGCATATCGCATTCCTATTGAGGGAGAGTTTAGCACATTATTGTGCCAAACAACTTAATTTTAGTCATAATGTTAGAAAGATATTAAAACAAGGTTACTACAATTATTTAGCTCAAGTGAGAGACACTTTAATGGGGAACCTAAGAATTACAAAATATGTCTATTATTTGGTGATTTTCGGATATATTTTCTAAGGAGTTACCAAGTTTACCCCCAAGAGAAAGATAGAATTCATTATCAACATTGTGTTAAGTGTGAAGCATATATCCATGCCATTCTATACAATAAAATGAACTTAAAGAACAATTGTAAGATTTGTTAGATAAAGGTTTCATTTAATCAAGTAGCTTACCGTAGGGTACACCAGTGTTGTTTATAAAAGAATGATAAGTCCTTATGATTATGATCGACTATTTATAGTTAAATAAGGTGATAGTTTGTATCAAATACCTACTTCCCCAAATTGATAATTTTTTTAATCAAATAGAGGGAGCATAATGGTTCTCACAGATTGGCTTATGCTCAAACTATCATTAGTTTAGGATTTGGGATAAGGATATGCCAAATACATCCCTTAAAATGTACTATGGTCCTAGTGTTGTCATGTGGGCTGATAACATTTATAGATTTAATGAATAAGGCATTCAAGTTATTTATAAACCATTTTGTGATTGTATTCATCGATGATATCTTAGTATATTCTCTATCCAAATAGGAGTACGCTTGGCACTTGCATATGGTATTTCAGACGTTACAAGAGTATCGCCTCTATGCAAAATTCTCTAAGTTTGAGTTTTTCTTAAAGAGTGTAACTTTTTTAATGCATGCGATTTTAATAAAAGGGATTAATATTAACCTTAGTAAGGTCGAAGTAGTGAAAAATCGGCTATGACCCACCATTGTGACAAAAATACGTAGTTTTCTAGGGTTTATTAGGTATTACCACTACTTTGTCTAAAATTTTTCAAAGATTATAGCTCCTTTGACTTAACTAACTTAGAGAAATGTTTTATTTATATGGATGGATGCATATGAAGAGGGCTTTTAGAGATTGAAGGATCATCTAACCATTACTATAATGTTAGCTTTACCCTTAGGTTCATAAGGTTATTCAGTGTATTATGACACTTTTAAAATAGGTATTGGTGTGTTTTAATGTAGTATGGTAAAGTTATATAATATATTTTAAAAAAATTGAAGAAACATAAGTAAAACTACCCTACTTATGACCTAGAGATGACAACTTAACTCTTTGCACTTAAGATCTGGAGGCATTAACTTTTTAGGGAAAAATGTAAGATTTATACCAATCATAAAAGTTTGAAGTACATCTTTTAGTAAAAAGGTCTCAACTTAAGATAGACAAGGTGAATAGAATTTTGAAAGATTATGATTACACCATACACTATCACATTAGAAAGGTAAATGTTGTGATTGATGCATTAAGTCAAAAATCCTCAAGTAGTTTATCACATTTTATACTAAAGGATTATATGAACTTCTTGATTTGTGAGTTGTTTTAGAAGTCATAAACTTGGGGGCATCACTGGCACATTTTAGGTTGTTACCTATACTTAAAGGCAAAATCTAAGACACTTAAAGTCATAACCCTCAATTAATAGAAATCATGAAAGAGGAGGGTAGGTGCCCTATAGCCACATATTTATTATATAATTGATGTCCTTATTGTATCTTGTAAATACACATTATTTATTAATTATATATGGTATTTCAATTGTATGTTGTTTAATACATAAAATGTGTCTTTAGTATAGTAAAATTGAGACGAGAGAATCAGATGATTGATCATGTTTTCCTTATACACTTATTGGTGGTCATACTAGAATCGTATGTAACTCTAACATTATTGTCAACTAAGAAATAAGTAATGGCAACAAGATTAGCATAATGTTGATTATCTTATCTAAAGTTGGTAACAGTTTACACATGACAAGTTTATTGCTTATAGTTTGGTATAACACATAAGTGCATGATTTGGTGATCATATTCATGAGACAAACCAATTAAAGAGTGTTGAACCTTGGATATTTTGATGACAATAAAAATATGATTAAATAACTAATGAATCCCTTGCATGAATAAATCCATGACAAGAAAAGGGAGAAAAGTTGTATTTTTACAAGTTATAGGTCTCGCACGACCGTATGGCACTCTAACACGACCGTGCATGACTAGATGATGTCTCGCATACCTAAAACACGGGACCATGTAGCAAACCGTGCTAGATTTTGTGAAAATTTTAAAAAAATTGTAGGAACAACACAGGCGTGCGTTGATTAAGCACGACCGTATGTATACACAACACGGATGCAACACTATCAACTTGTAGCATCCTAGATTCAGAAAGCCCTTAGGGGAACAGTTTTGGGGTTAGAAATGAAATTCAGACATAGATTAGGAGTCTAGGTGAGTTCAGGGGTGAGTTAGTAAGTTTCCAGAGCCTGTGTGGCTTTTGCATGGGTCCTTTCGAAAGGATTCGATCATGCGAATGTGCGGGAAATGGATTAAGTCCATTTTCCCTTGTGCACGTCTGTGCATGTGCTCCTATGTAAGTGAGCCGAGAGAAATTTAAGTCTTTTTCTCACCCAGCCTTCATTTTAGCCAAAGTTTCTCTCTTCCATTTGCAACTCCTATCATTAAAGAGGAAATCCAACCTCCCGTAGCTCCCAATCCGGTGAGAGAACAAAGAGAATAGTTGATAGAGAAAACTTTCAGAGGCAATGGTGCGAGGTAAGTGTTCGCTTACTTTTCCTTGAGTTTCCTGGCTTGCTTTGTGAATTTTGATGTCATGGATGAGTTCTTTGCATGTTGATGAATGTTGGGAATGATTATATGATGTTGCATGTTGAATGGGATGATGAATTTCCATCTTTGCACCTTGCATGCAAGCTTGATCATGTTAGAGAGATAAATTGATATGCTTCCATGGTGGATTGATGTGTGGTTGATGCATGTTGAGTTTAATGCTTCAAATATGTTTATTGAGGTGCCAGAATTGTGTGTTTGAAGTGAATTGAGGATTAAATGCGAAATGGTTGAGGATTTTATGCTTTTCCAGACGGGTGTTCTTGTTGAAGAACAAGACACACGACCGTATGCCTGCATGGCACAGCTGTGTGCCTTTGTTTTCCAGAACACACGCCCATGTGCACGCTATGTGCATGGCCAAAATTCTAAGCACACTCCCGTGTATCCTGAGGGACACGCCCGTGTGCTTGCTATTTCAGAAGAATGTCCAGAAATTCCAGTAGCTTGCATGGTTAGACGCACGACCGATGCACGGTCCCGTGCATCCAAGCACACGCCCGTGTGCCTTAGCCATGCACACCTGTGTGTGAGGCATGCACGCCCGTGTGCCTTGCCCACATGCCCGTGCATCAGTCGATTTTCAGAAAAAGAAAAGAAAAATGATAAATTAAGCATGAGAAATTCATACAATGGCATAAATGCTTCAGATAAGCATGAATTCAGATAATAAAGCTGCATGCGCATACCATGGCATGACATGTAGCTTCAGAAATGATCAAGGGATCCAAATTCAGTAGTATTCAGTATTCAGAACCTGATGTACGGGTAAGAGTATAGGGTGAACTCAAGGGGGCATCTGTGGGATTCAGCTTTCTGACACTAGTCAGAATGTCCAGCAGTATTTCAGATTTAGCCTTCTGACACCAGTCAGATCGTTTAGCAGTATGTTCAGTTTTCTAGCCAGTAGCTAAACTGTTTAGCCCACATGGCCAAGATACCGAATCCCTGTGTTCACCAGTCTGATCAGCACAACAGGTACCTTCGGGTACATACAGATAGAGATATTCATATGCATGCATCATCAGTTATCCACAGTATTTTCAGTTAGCATGGCATGACATACACATCATGACATGAATATTAATGAGATCAGTAAATGAATGAGATTCAGATAATCAGTTTCAGATTCCAGCAAGCGTATAAATGTATGAATAGGGTCGAGGCCAGGTATGTTTGTGATTGTTTGTGCTTGCTTAGGTTGAGGGAACTAAGGAGCGCTTACTGGATGATCTTTATCACTCATCCCCCTCCTTCTTCCATCCTTTTCAGGTGTTCGTGCTGTTACCGAGGAGCGGGTGGATCGAGGCTTGAGGGAGAGGACCCACACCACCATTTGAGTTTGTACAGTTTACAATTTTGGACCTGTGTGGTCATTTTGTAAATGTTTATGTAACCAGTTGTACAGAAACTGTTTATATATATATGAAAAAGGCCATTGGGCCAATTGTACATAACATATCATGTATATTTCAGTTTTAAGTAATGCAAAGCTTCCGCATGTGCAGAGATGTATAGTTTCAGATTTTATTTTCGTAGGATTCCCGTCGCAGGTACCCGAGTTTCCAAATTATTAATAAAAGCTCCCCATATTATTCAGTAGCAAGGGTACTCGTGGTGGCAGGTCCTACATTGGTGGTATCAGAGCATTTGTTAGTGTGTGGTGTCTGTTTTCTCTCCTCGCAGCCATCGTCCAGACCCTCCTCACAGCACAGTCAGATATTTATTTCCAGATTGATTGTGCTATGTGTTTCTAACCCTAGTTTGTTGTGATGCTATAGATAGAGAGGAATATGTCCCTAGATGCATAGAGGAGACAGATTGTAGTTCACCCGCTCGTCTTATGAGTGTCAGTGATATGCGGCGATCTCAGAGTACCTCACATGTGTCGATGAGACTAGATCAGTTGAAAGAGATGATTGGGGATGTAATCAGAGAAAGCCTCCAGCAAGCTAGAGTGGGTAATGTTTAGGAACCAGATAGAGTTACTCTTCCCCAATATGAGAGCTATCAGATTCTGAGACATAGAAGACAGTCTCAGTCTCAGTATCAGTCACAACCACGGTATCGGTATCAGTATTAGTATTAGTCTCAGCCTCAGTCAGTTAAAGAGAGGCATCAGTATCCAGCAAGGTATTCAGAGTACAGTCAGGGTGTGAGTACAGAGACAGCTGGTACTAGTTCTTCAGAGAGACTTCATCCGATCTACCATCTGCCAAGGTCTTTTCAGCCAGTAAAATTCAGTGGATCCCGAGATCCAGCAATGGCAGAAGAATGGGTAGAATCAGTGGAGAGTGTCATGGGTCTTTTCACTTTATCAAAGAGAGAGAAAGTCAAATATGCAGTGTTTCTATTGAGGGGTGATGCCAAGGTTTGGTGGGGTCTAGCCAAGGCTTCCATTGATGAGCAGCATCTGACTTGGGTAGAATTCAGACGACTTTTTGATGCAGAGTACAGGAGTACAGAGATGGTGTATGCCAAGGCCCAAGAGTTTATTGATTTGACTCAGGGGTCTAGTTCAATCAAGGAGTATGCCACCCAGTTTAATGCATTGGCGAGATTTGTCCCGAGTTCGGCAGGGACAAAGATAGGCTAGGTTACGAAATTCATCCATGGCTTGCATCCAGCAATAGCCAAGGATGTCATGATAGGAGCAGATCCTCCCTAGAGATTTAGTGATGCATTGGAGAAAGCACTCAGATCAGAGGCTAGATTACAGAGGATGGGTGCTATGAGCAAGGCATCTGAGAGAGATCAGAGGACAGAGGATAGAGACAGGGGTAAGAGGCCAATGTTAGCCAAGAGATCAGCCCAGGGTTTTCAGAGTCAGAGGCAGAGAATTACACCCCAGCCGCCACAGTATCCCCGATGTGGCAAGCATCATCCAGGAGAGTGTTTAGCCAGTCAAATTATTTGCTATTGGTGCCATCAGCCAAGGCACATGATGGCAGCATGTCCAGCCAGAGGTGGAGCTGGTGTTGGGCCGAGTAAAGGTGGAACTGGTCAGTTCAGAGGCCGAGAAGGTCCACCCAAAGGTAGAGCAGATGTTCCCAGAGTCGGTGGTGTAGCACCTGAGGGAGGTGCCGGCCTTCAGGAGTAGGCGGAGGCAGAGCCAGAGTTTATACTATTCGTCAAGAACAGGTAGAGGTCATTCCCCATGCAGTAACCAGTCAGTTACTTTATTTTGGTACTCCTTTATTTGTACTTGTTGATTGTGGAGCCACACACAGCTTTATAGCTTGGAGTGTAGTGGAGAGATTAAGGGTTGACCCTAGTGTGGCCAGCAGGAGTATCCATGTAGAGATGCCAGATGGGGGATTTGTATTGAGTGATAGAGTTCTCCTAGATCAGGAGATAGAGATTATGGGTAGACAGATGATGATAGATTTGATTCTGCTGGACTTAGCAGATTTTGATATGATTTTAGGGATGAATTTCTTAGGGAGATACAGTGCAGAGATAGATTGTGGAAGGAAGAAAGTGAGATTCCACATAGGCCCTGATCAGTTTATATTTGGTGAGGGCAGAGTCGACAGTCTGATGATCTCCAGTATTCAGGCAAACAGGTTGATGAGACAGAGTTGTGTTGGATACTTGGCCAATGTTGTCTGCAGCAGTTCAGTGGGTCCGAGTATCGAGGAAGTGCTAGTAGTCAGAGAGTTTGCAGAGAGTTTGCAGATGTCTTCCCAGATGAGTTGTCAGGGGTTACCTCCAAACAGAGAGTTAAAGTTTAGTGTCGAGTTTCTTCCTGGTACGCCTCCAATTTCTAAGGCTCCGTACCGGATGGCTCTAGCTGAGCTTCAGGAGTTAAAGAAGCAGCTTCAGGAGTTGACAGACAAGAGATTTATTAGGCCCAGTTGTTCACCTTGGGGGGTTCGGATTCTATTTGTTAAGAAGAAATATGGGTCGATAACGATTGTATCGACTACAGGGAGCTTAATAGAGTAATAGTGAAGAACATGTATCCCTTGTCGAGGATAGATGACTTGTTTGATCAGTTGAGAGGTGCAGTGGTGTTTTCGAAAATCGACCTGGGATTTGGATATTATCAGGTCAGAGTAGTGGATAGGGATGTTCCCAAGATAGCTTTCAGAACCAGATATAGGTATTATGAGTTCGTGGTCATGCCATTTGGGTTGACTAATACCCCAGTGATCTTTATGGATCTGATGAACCGGGTGTTTCATGATTGTTTGGACCTGTTTGTGGTGGTTTTCATAGATGACATTCTGGTGTATTCCAAAAGTGTGGCAGAGCATGAGGAGCATCTCAGATATGTGCTTCAGAGATTGAGAGACAGACAGTTGTATGCCAAGTTCTCCAAGTGCGAGTTTTGGCTTGACAGAGTGGCATTTCTGGGCCATGTAGTTTCAGCAGAGGGCATTTCAGTAGATCCCAGTAAAATAGAGGCTATTTTGAGTTGGCCAAGCCGAAGACAGTGAAAGAAGTCAAAAGCTTCCTTGGGTTGGCAGGCTACTATAGGAGGTTTATTAAGGGATTCTCTAGCCTAGTGAGGCCTCTCACTGCCTTGACTAGGAAAGAGGTTCTATTTGTGTAGACAGATGAGTGCGAGGCACGTTTTCAAGAGCTTAAGCTGAGATTGACCAGTGCTCCAGTTTTGGCACTACCTCAGGAGAGGATAGAGTTTGATATTTATACAGATGCATCCTATCAGGGGAACGGGGCAGTTCTGATGCAAAATGGTAGGGTCATTACCCATGCCTCCCGACAGTTGAGAGATCATGAGATGAGATATCCTACCCACAATTTGGAGTTAGCAGCAGTTGTTTTCGCTCTGAAGATTTGGAGACACTATTTATATGGGGTCAAGTGTAGCATATATTCAGACCATAAGAGTCTGAAGTATTTCTTCACTCAGAAAGAGCTTAATATGAGGCAGATGAGATGGCTAGAGCTGGTGAAAGATTCTGACTGTGACATCAGATATCACCCAAGGAGAGCCAATGTAGTGGCTGATGCATTGAGTAGGCGAGTAGCCTTATCTAGTCTTTCAATTCAAACAGAGCTATAGTATGAGATTGCCAGAGAGCAGATTAAGATTGTGATTGCAAGATTCTCCAGACTTCAGATCAGATCTTTCTTGTTTAATGAGATTAGAGAGCGTCAGACGTCAGATGAGTGGACTCAGAGTATGATTCAGAGAATGATAGAGAGATCAGTACCAGACTTTGAGTTTAGAGATGAGATCTTGAGATTTAGAGACAGAGTTTGTGTGCCACAGAGTTCAGAGTTGAGACAGA